>JAHZNE010000734.1:0-16658 GCA_027744055.1 Callyntrura sp. NNG-2020
ATGGTTTCATATTGAGTCGTTATGTGAACCCATCTTGAGTAAACTAAGCTCACAATGAAATTAACCGAAACAACAGAAACAAGTACCGGACCACACGGCCAATATTTGCATTGCAAAGTAATCCACTTTTATCACCATAAATATTAATGTCGGATTTGGCACGGGTAACCCCTCATATCAGATTGGTGTAGGAAAGTAATACAGAGTTTGTATACATAATTGCATCATTGTACAGTGCAAGGTTGAAGTCTAGAATAAAGTTCGAATGCCTCTCTGCGTTACATCATGCAAATTTCCGAGTATATCAGTAATTTTGTTCTGAAATTATATAGAAGGGTTGGTATGTGTGTGCAAAAACGGGATCGCACAGCAAACGCTGAGTTGCTGATTCAGTTCAGCGGAGAAGAATTTATAGGTAAGTGTAACCGGAAAACATTGCTAACAAGTGTAGCCGAACGTGGTGAATAAACGTGGAATGTCTTAATAGTGTACTCAACACGTTGCACTTTAGCGAAGGATTACATTTCCACGGGGCATGAGTCACCCGTGGGTAACATGAGAAAAGCATTATCTTTTCTTTTACTCTCTTTAGATGCACATCACATAATATATTTGCTGGCTACCATTAAAACGATCACTGAATGCATTGTTTGCAAAATATATGTTTTGTGAGTTTACGAGTCATTAAATGTTAGTAAAAGCACTCCTCAAACTTTTATGAACAAACAATAAACCCTAATGGTAGAGTAAACTCTAGGGAGAAAGTTGTAACCTATAAAGGGATTGTATTACGTACGTATATATATTCATACAACAAACATACACATATTTTGTCAATATTTGTCTAGAGATTTAAGTGCTAAATTAAAAATATCTTTACCGAGAAGAATATGACAGATGGGAGGAAAAATACCTTGTGTATGATGTAATTAGCAACTAAAATGCTTTAAAATGCTGCTGTATATAACCACTGTCTTCCGAGTTTTGCTTTTAGTTCCGAAATACTTTTCTGTGCAAACAGCGTGGATCATATCGCTGGAAGTAAAATTTCTTAGTATGTTTTCTTTACCACTTAAAGAAAATAAAAAGTAAAAAAAAATGTTTTTCTTCGAATTTTAGCATTAGTTAAGTAAACTAGTCATGTTCTTGCGAATAATTTTTTAATGTGCCAGAAGTCTCTTGCCATTTAGAAACCCGCTTAGTAATAAACATTTAAAATTAGCGTACCTACCTTAGCGTTAGCAGGGTTAGAGTGGAGGTATATTCTGATTACATTGACATTTGTGGTTATATATTGATATTACGAAGGAGTAGAATTTACATTTTGGAAGCTTTTGTTCTTGTACCTGAACAAAAGTACTAGAAGGAAGGGTGGCTGTCAACTTTCGGTGACTGCTGGTTTAAACATTAGACAGGTAGAATAAATAATATACTGTATTTGTATAGTAATATTCCGTACTACGGAACACTCTGTATATATATAAATGTAAGTATACTATGCGTTATGCAATAAAACTGTACCTAGTTATATTGTTTGTAACATAGATCAAATGCATTTAATGAAACGGTAGGATAAAATGGCTTTTGTAAGAGTCGGTGTAAAAGTAGCCGCCAAAAATTATACTTATATACATATATTTCTTGTATGATAATTAACAAATCTTTGTGTAACTGTCAGGTGAAGCGTGAAAAGTATTATACTATTAACTATGTAGCATTGCACTGTACGCATAATTGCATCGTTAACGTGTAACAAATAATTTAAAGTGTACACCTAGTACAAATTCTGCTAAATGCTTATTACCTCTAAGTATGTGTATAAAGGTAACCGTATATTTGAGGTGGACGAGTTATAGAAATAGGAACATTATGTAACCTATCAAACTGTGTAATATGAACATATAAAAATATTGTGTAAAATACAGGATAACACGCAATTCCTGGAATTGAGGAATAAATATTTCATTGCTTTGGGTGTTGTCAAATTTCTACTCTTATCTGTCCAACTTTATTACATTAAGCAACACTCTATCTCATATATTTCTCATCTAAAGGCAACGAACGCAACGGCTGAACCGTCGGGTAGCGTACCTACCTACATCAAGCCGCCACGAGGATGGCTCACAACACCCCAAGAATCTGAACTGGCACTGGAACCGTCGGTTTTCCAGACATTTCCATATTTGTAATTTGAATGCCTCTACAAATGAGTGTATTACATTATTATTTATGCACACGTGACGTGAGAGCGACAGGACTAGTGACATTGCAGGACGATGACAATTTTCGGTTGCTGTCGAACAGCAACTCGCAATTTAAAAACATGTGTTTCCATTCGCTCCATGTTAACTTTTGTCCAGCGACGTATACCTAGTTGAATGAGCCATCTCATTACTTATACATTCAAGAATAATTTCTTGTGAAATTTAATCTGTAACACCATCTTCCTGCTACGCTGCTTAAACAAGTACCTGACTCCAGTAAACTATAGTGTGTCGACGACACTGAGAGTGAAAACGGACTAGGTGAAAGGACAAGTTATAACCTACAACACAACTCATCGGTAAGTTTAAAAATTCGTGCGCCCCGTGGAATAGATACAGTGCCAGGAGGATACCCTGATGTAAATGAACTATAATGTAATTTTCGCATATTCAAGGTGCTCCATTGCTACTTGTCACCTATCAAGCAGAATCTAGGAGGATGTGAGAGCTGCATTCTACCGGCAAATGGAAAGAGGAGTAATTAACAGCATTTAATTTAATTACGTAAATGGCCCTGCGACTACCATTGTAGAACTTATATAATCTATAATAAAGTAAACTCTAGCAACTTTTCTCCTTAAAACGATATATATTGTCCCTAAGCACGTTTAAATGTGTCATAAAGTAGAGTATAATATCGTTATAGAAGTTTGGCTCTCTTGCTGTCTTATTTATACCTTTCGTATGCACGAGGGAAAGAGAAAGCGCGGTAGAGAGAAAGAAAGGAGTTGTAGCAAAAGCAGTTTTTGAAGTTGTCTGCAGAATCTGCAATATCATACTTACATTTTTGATATCTCTAATATAGCGGATTCGAGGGCCCGAGTTCCCGTGATAGTAGCAATAACGTGACATAACAAATTCTATAAATGTAAGGAATTTCAGTAATTCTTTCGCTGTAGTAAAGTTCTATTAATATTTCAATATTACATAATACAGAATATTATATGCTGCATCAACATACGAGATAAAGAAGAAAAGGATGTTTATTTCGTATCTTTACGGGCGACAATAAAAGCATAAAGACAGGCAATATTTGCGAGCTGCTTGCGTCCCACAGAGGAAAAAAGGATCGAGGCACTAAACAGAGCAATCTTATGACCAGCTTTAACGGAATTTTCAGTGGAGCTAAAATTTCCGTTTGATGTTGGGCTATATTAACGGGAGTAAAAAGGATATTTCTAAACTTTCCAGTTGAAAGTGTGCAAGAGACGTATTATTATTTCGTTTCTAATACCGTTGACTCTGTCCCTATTGCCCCTTTCCAGCTCAGAACGCCAGTATGTTGTAATCCAAAGTTAATTTTAGCCTAGGCCAAACTTTATGAATATTTTACATTGTTTCTAACAAGTTTTCATACAAAGCTACAAATTTTTCATGCGTATAAATAAATAGGTATCATTCTAAACTGCAGAACAAGTGTTGCTGGAAGAAATATATTATTTCCTTTGTGCAGTGCTGTACTAGAAGCAGAGTAATGTTGCATAAATAATAACGCGCGTGATAAAAATGTGAGCAACAGCGCGACTATCTAACGTAGAAACTTTATTTTCCGACCTTTAACTGGCTGGTACACTGTTGGTGGTGGAAAAGTTATAAATTGTTAGATTGTTTCATTATTTGGTATCAGTAGCAGTAATAACAACCTCCGGTAAAAACGGCTAGTCATTGTCTCAATAATACCTTGATACCTACCAACGATAACGAACGGTCTACTCGTCTACTAGTAATCCAACTAGGTCTTTGGAGGGATATTTACTCGGATCACTAACTGCGTGTGTACACGTTGAGTGCGTATTTGTAAAATTTCAAGTATTATCCGCAACCCAAACATGAAAATATTGGTATTTTTCTGCAAATATTTTGGCAAGGTATTTAGGAGATAAACATGGCTAAGTTGTTTATGCCGAAAAAGATTATAGCGAAAATATGAACGGAGTTAGTTTTTCTAATACCATCGGTACACATTGAACCTTAGAAAAAAGAAGTATTTTCCCCCAACGCTTTGTATGTATTGTGTTTAAGTCGTAAAAAGAGATACTTGGCCACTTTATAATGAAGTAAATATAAAGAGAGATGGATACTATTATTGTGACTCTACAATATTTAATGTATAAATATGTCACGCTGTTTGTTGTTGACCAAGCTAAGTGCTGTGTTGAATGTGCAAGGTTATAAAAACAAGGCTATTTGATAACAAAATATTGTGCCAGGCTATAACATTATTATCTTTTTGATCTTTGATCTCCTCTCTCAAGCGAAATAATACCCTTTCATCATGCACAGCGATTTTCATATGCCTGCCACCTAACGTTGCCGAGATGTAAAGAAAATAGAGGCAACAGCAACAGTAGTGAAAGCTGGAGTCAAAGAATGTTACTCTTCGTTTTTATCTTTGTAAAATGCATTGCTCAGTGGTTTTAGAGGGACTTACTTGCATGCTGGCTACAATGTGTAATGGTTTCGCCTTGTAAAACTCAAATGTTCATGTTTGTAGTGTCTTTTGCTTTCCCTTGTTTATCTTTGCATTCATTGCTGTTTCATGTCATCCCTTGCAAACCAAACATTTTAGTGATTGTAACAAAAATATCTAACTTTAAAGTTGTGTCTTTGATGTTTATGTCTTGTCTACTAATAAGCAATTTAATTGTTCCCAAATATCCCATTCTCTTCAGATGTAATTTGTATAATTCAGTTTATTCGTTCTTTCCCATTTGTAAATTTACTTACATTTCAAATTGTATTTTAAATAACATTATGCCACCTTATGTACATTATTATATCATGATGTATAGGACAGTACATACATTTGTAGTAATACCTGAAAAACATCTCTGAACAATCTAAAAAGCCTACTGATTTCCTCCTATATATTTTATATGTACAACAATATTCTCACGTGGCTCATGAAACAAATCTGTATAGTACATACATTTTTTCTCTCTAGTGGTGGCATTACACCGTAGTACAAATAATTCTATTAAATTTTACTACATTAAGACACCAATTTGTTGACAGTAATAGTTTTACACCATTTTACAGGTATTCATTCATGTGTGTGTGTATTTATATTAATATTCATGTAACATTTTAACTAAATAACTAGTATACATATGTATAATACCTCTCTGACTTATATACTTTAATGATTCTACTCTGTGACTACCTTCCTGCAGGAATGAAATGAAGTGCAAGTTCAATGCTTAATTGCAGTGCAGAACTGATTCGTCTTTCCTCAACATTATTCCTTTTATTTTAATACAACAAACAATTTGGGGATTTTTGCAACAATTTATTATCTCAGAGCATCTACTAATCATAAAAGTCTCTACAGTTTTAAAACTTACCATAAGATTTGAACGAAATGCACCTTTGTTTCTTGACGCGTCTCAACAAGTATAAGTATAATTGTGTATAGATGGAGATATAAATTCACTGAATATTTCCACTAAACTTTATCATAACTTCACAATGTTTAAACGTCAACAACTAGTAATAAAATCTTAATGATGTTTTTGCTACTGAATTTGGTATCATATGCGCTTACAGACAGAGAATAATGTTTGAACAGTCAACAGGATTAAAATGACAATCATAATGATTTTATGTACAGATAAAACATTTTTATCCTACATTGAACATGAAGACATATAGTGTGAAGATAACTTCAATAAAACTTTTATATTATCTTGTAGTATAATTTAGAGTCTTTCTTGTTTAACGCACTTTTGAAATCTTATGTACGACAGTAAAACTACAGTAAATTATGTAGGTATTTAGATAAATATGTACATATACAACAACCTGTAAAATTTCGATTGTAACAGTTGATTGCACATTAGAATCTTGCTTATAAAATAACAGTGGCACAATTATACATGGAAGTAAACAATTTAGACAATTTGATTGCAAGTCGTAACGAAAATACGTTATTTTACACCCCTGGTTTTGATCTGCGAAAAAGTCATGTTTAAGCATAAAACAACTTTTAATTGTCCTTGAAGTGTTTTTGTCAACAACAATTAATTTTGTACGCTGAAATGGATCTAGTAAAACTTATATTACAACGCGCATGTTCACAACAACTTGTAGTTTGGTCCGAAAAGAACGCCACCAGGAGTAAGTCCAAGTAAAATTAATTAATTTTAAAATAAAAATTCGGATTTTCGACGATATTTTGTCTCGATATGCTTGAATTTTCATGTACACATGACACAAAGTTTGCTAAGGTCAAGCTAAAATTAAAGTGCGAAGGAAAGTTACTTTTAAATATAAAGACTGGGCCTCATTTTCATTTGACAATGTCATTTTCAAGTTCTAACAAAGAAGGGATCTAAGTTGGTTAAGGAAATTTACCAATTGACTCCCCATACATGAGTATTTAAAAGTTAAGCTACCATTTTGTAAGCAACGTTTGAAGAATTTTAAACATTGGAAAGAGCAGTTAGTTAATAAACTTTACTGGAAAGCTAGAGATACTACGAAACAAACCAATAAAGCTGAAATATAATGCCATATGAAAATATTTATTATCGTACAATTTTCCAGTGATACAAGAGAGATGATGAAACTTCTTATAATATATCATCTCTCTATGTACAACAATGAAATCGAACATTTTATGATGTATATTATTATTGTTAGTCTTCTAACTGTTATTCTAAATAATTACTGATCTGATCCTGCAACATATTTATAACATATTCGTATTGACCTAATTTATTGTTAGTTCCTAAATTCGATGTTAACGACAGAAAGTTTCTTGCAATTAAAACTATAGTCTACGGCTACAAATATTTTTCCTTCAATAAATACGTCTATTTCTCTTTTACATTACATTTCTCTGAAACGGTTTTGCCCCAACCCTTTCCATCGGTCAATCAGTTACTACTCTTAGACAGTTGATGAGTTGAGACACACGCAAGTATTTGTTTACACTCTCCAAAATAACTGTAAACTTTTAACCTTTTAAATCTTGACAAAACAATAAGCAGTTTTCTTTGATGCCCTCTCTAAATTATTGTTCATTTGTGGTTCACGTAAGTAAGCTTCTTTAATAATTGATGCAATAATGTACGTTACTCATTTGATTTTAACATGCATTCTGTTCCCTTCCCGGAGTCAAGATTCGATAATATTTTTAAATAAATACCTGCACTATTTCCTAATGTACTACGTATCCATTTTCTGTTCTAATGTAGAATCACATAAAACTTTGATGAACTGTACAGGATTATCTGCAGCAATTTTAATAATACATTTTTTTAGATTTACGGATGAATACAACCAATGCATATAATAGGTTTACGTTAAATATCTGTAGGCCGACTATGTCACACTAATTATATAATATAATACAGTTTGCAGTTATATGTGAGTCGGCAAAAACATAAGAGAACGTGACGTTTATTAACAAGTAGTAAATCACAGACTTTTGTATTACGAGCAGCTGCTTATAAATATTTTAAACAGAAAATTAAGAATATTACTACTCGTATCTTTACAAAGTACTAATACTATAAATGTTATACAGTAATGTACATAAAATCTACCCCTTATGTTCTTTTTGTTGTCAATAATATTAATTCAGTTAATTGCAAGGTAAGATACAGATTAATTCAAACGAAAGGAAGACTAGTAATATACAATAGAACTTAGGACAATCAAAAATATATTGTTTTCATTTTAGAGCTTAAGACATGATTTATTTTAATAATGTCAATAACTTTGATTACAAGTTATAAAAACATGCTTTGTTACCCTTCTTATCATGTTTCATTCAGGTTTCCCGTCTCTTTCATAAACTTATCAGCAGTAGTTTCTTTACAAATTAAAATCTTCATCTGATACGCACACGTTAAGCCATTCAAACAAAACATGTACAAGTCAAAGAATCTGGCAGAGATAACATATAACAGACAACAGACTTATTTATTTGTGCGTGCTAAGACTCGTCGTCCGTATTCCTGAAATTGGATCAGCCGATGGACTTCCTGCTACAGTGAGTTCCACGGCAGGATCTTCTTGAATCTCTAGCGTACTGTTCTTTATTCCGTACTTGAAGTACATAATGAAACCTGGAAAGAAAAGGCGCACATACTGAATATAAAGATGAATCTCCGTTCATCGATCGGAATAGAGGAGTTTGAATCGTAATGAAATTAACGAATATTACGACTGATAATGTTGAAAACCACTTTCATATATCTTACTTAATTGGGAAATTACCCCTTCATTTGACCATGCTTTTGGATTTTTTTACATGCATGCACTGTATGAATTATCTAAACTAAACTTGTACGTACAACGTGAAGCTTGGAAAGCTGGAATGTTGGTAAAGTACATATAAACCGTTGTGCATTTCATTGTTGCATATGCTGCATCTTCCAAAATGCAAAAAAATCATCTAAAAATCTACAAAAATGACAGTGGTTACACATACAATGACTCCAAAGTTATTGTCATATAACCCCAAGTTAAAACAGTATAACTTTAAAAATCTTACGGTCTTTAAAACATAACTTGGAGTTATCTTGTTACAACTCCAACGCCATAAGTTCCATTGTCGTTATAGTAATGTGAAGAATGCATATTATGAGTGTATAATGGTTACGTGTTAGAGCGGCTGCGGCAGGTAAAGCGCTGCCAAAATGGCTGTGCTTTCTCCTGAACATGTCGGCCAAATATTCATCATCATTCCCCACTACTTATTGTAGCAATCATATGTTTGATGGAAGATGTGTTGCATTGAAATGTTGAGTCGAAGTTTAGCCAGTTGTACTCGTTAATTCCGTTACCAGTCAATACAAATTACAATTTACCTAATGTCATCCAGATTGTAAACCTGACCAGCGTCAGAATAGACAACTTGAGGATGAGGTAAAAATTTACCATCACAGCAATGGCTGGAACAAACGGGAGTCCAGGGGTCATAAACAGTAGCTTTTTGCTGCAAAAACGAAAAGGATAGCATCCGTGAAAAATGGAACATACTACATATATTACCGCTGTAGTTACAGCAAAGTGTGTAAAGGGCATATATTTTTACAAATTATAATTCATATACTAACTAAATTGCAGATGATGTATGAGTGAAAGCTATCCATCGTTTTCCCGATTATATAGCATTTATTTATTTAATTATGGTAATTGGGCAACGGGAGTTTAAAAAATTATTATCTAACTTTCCCTTTTGTGTAAACTTACTTGTTCTGAGGCTTTCGCGATATTATCATGAGACAGACTACAATTCCTACAAAAAGGACGAGAATTAGGAAGTAGCCTAAGCTTGCAAAAAATCCTGTACTTCCCACAGTGGCTACAAGAAGCAAGTCGAATATTACAATTTGGGCGAATAGAATTCCCACCAGCTTGGTCACCAATCGACCTGTCTCTTCTGTGCATGGACCTGGTTCCTTCCACGGAAGTAGTTTAGGACACAAATATTGAAGCACTCTAAACGTGCGCAATCAGAAAAATCAAGACTCTGCCGTTTGCTTTAATAAACAATTTAGCTTTTATCCCTATTGTAAAATACCTCATTTGTGTTTCCCAACGACTCATTCGGGGAGCGGAAGATCCGGCATGTACGGAACCATAATATCTGGACTCATTTCTATCAGCCATCAGGAAGGCATCATCAGCCTCAGTATCTCCTAATGTGTCTGTATCATCAGAATCAGGCGATGTGCGCGTCACTTTCCGGACCAGCACCGGACCACCAACAGTTGGCGGTTGGTTGGTGCCAAGCAAGTTCGTACCAATGCCGAGAGATAGGCTAAGACGCTGCGCGGTAGCGTGCGGTCCGTTTGGATATGTTGAGCTGCTACGAAAGGCATCAGTTGAAGACTGCTGATGTCCGCCTGTTGAAGAGGAAAATATTGAAGACCCATAGTCTTTCGTTGGTGTGGTCCCTCCCATTGGTGAGCCTGCCATAGGAGTGCCTGGCATTGGACTCCTTACGGACTCCGGGAGTAGGTCAATTAAGGTTGTCGATGTAGGTTGGTATCTCAGCAGGAGAACACACGTTGATACTAAAGTGTATGCCAATAACGTTCCTGAATCCATAAAAAACAGCAACCAGAAGTTAATTTATGAAAATTAATATTATCGCGGAACGATATTAGAGATTGACGGCAACTTATAGAGCAACAGCCTAACTGTAACAAATGGCCGTTGCTTAAATACATTACACTAATTACGAGATTAAAACTGTGATATATACTCTAATTATAATTGGACTCCAATTATGCAAATTATTTCTGAAATAATGACGTATATGTGAACCACAGTTGCACAATTCCACCGAAAGTAGAAAGTGGGTTTTCGTTTCGTCACGTTTCAAGACAAGCAAACTTTTTCGTGCAAAAAAAAACAGTTTCTGCAAACAGAACACACATTGAACGGAGAACATAAAAGTTGCATAATTTGTAAACGTACCGATAGACATCATCTCAACTAGAACCTCCAGCTGAATAATGAGCGAAGCCGCAGCCGCCATCAGTCCCAATACTAGCGTGGCTGTGGCTGGAGTTCCCGTCACGTTCCATATATCTGAAAGCCATCTGTAAAGATCAAAAGATGTTGGAAAATCGAGACGAGGGAATGAAACACAGAGGAAGAGAGAAAAATGAAACCATGCGTTGAACAGTCCTTCCAGTCCTCGGGATAAATTATCGATTAATGAATATAAAAGCAAAACAGCAAAACAGTGAGTTTGGTGTGTGTAAAGTTTTCAAAGGTGAGAACACTGCAGATGTAATTAATAGTATGAACACAAAATACACCATCATCACTCTCATTATAACACTAATAAGGCCGCTCTTTCCCGCTTCGGTTTCGAGACTTTGCTCGTCGTATCAGCCATCATTCAAACTACATACAAGGAAAAGTGTAAACATATCAAACTGTTCTCACTGGAAAATGAGTCCATCCTTTGCCATCGCGTAGACAATCCTTGGCATAGGAAACATAGAACCAAACATGGAAACTGTCAAGCCAGCCAGCGCTCCAATTGCTACAATGTACTGACAGCGAGGTGCGCCTACTTGACCAAACATTTCTACAAGGCCTGAGTCCTTCACAACCTCATCGTACGGAACTGGAATGCAAAGGAAAAGTAAAGCGTAGGTAAAGAGGGAGAAATCACAAGAGAAAACTTTCACATTGTGTTGTTTGGTATGCATGTACCGCTTTCCGTGATGTGTGTACACAAATAATAAACACGTATAGATAAACCTTATATGGGCTGTATTTGAATACACGTGTAGGCTCCTTTCACTTTCTTTTTACATGTACAATTTAAATTGACAAACTGGTTCGTTTGCTCTTGGCACACAACATGCAGTCGCGGCTTTCTCCCGAACAATGGAGGTTTTCTTCACGGAGATTGGACTGTTAGCGTATGTTATGAATTTATATATGAAGTTATTATTCCTGCACATACCATTATATTAACGTATGTTCCGAGTCAAAATAAGCTGAGAATGTTTCCCATGATTATAATAATTTTTATGATTTCTTGTATTTTCTCTCTGGTTTGGTCTGCATTTTTGATTAATACAGACAGATTCGTTTCCCCAACATTTTCGCTTGCTTGTTTACATTAATCAGATGAAGTGTGAAAGTGAAAAAGCGTCTGGCAATGGAACCGTGCGAAGCAGGAGTCTTATTTTCTGGAAAACATGTTATCATCACAAATTGTATAGGGGTGTGGGTAGATATCTTACCAACTAGGGTGAGTATCGCAGAGGATGAAACATAAGCTGCCAAAACGATGACAAGACTTCCGACAATAGCAAATGGAATAGATTTCTTGGGATTGGTTGCTTCCTCTCCAGTTGTTGCTATTATATCGAATCCAATAAAAGCATAGAAACACGTTGCAGAACCCTTGAGAACCTGTACAAGAGGCAGAAAGAATAATGTACTTTTGCAAAGATGAAAAATGTGGCTAATAAATCAAATCCTGTGAAGTTATATGGTACAAAACATTGCGTAACACTCGGACAAAGAGTGTTGTTGTGCATTATTCAAGCAGGATAAATGAAATACGTGGGAGAAAAGTACACCTTAAAAGCCAAGGAAGGACTCTTATATAAAGACGAGTACTGAGCACCAACTAATTACAAACAAAATATCCGTCTTCTCTAAGCACTTTGCTAGTTCCAAAAGTTTTGCGAGAATCAAATTAGCGACTTTACAGGAAAGCTCCTTTAGGCGAACAGCTTTAAAAGAAGTTTAGAAAGCAAAGCTGAAAATTTTTCACATTACCCCTGACCACCCGAAAGGTAGAAAGCCACCGTAGTCGTTCCAATTTCCCAAGTCAACGTAAAACATACCGGCAACCATGATGAATACCCATGCGGAGAAGTTGATTGCGTTTAGTACGTTGTTGAACATAACAGATTTCTGAACGCCAGCTACGAGAACGACCATCATGGCGAGTGTAATAAAGAATGCTAGTATATCAGGAGGGTGACCTACGGAGAAAGAAGCATAACGTGACGAATAATAACAGCAACAGTAACAGCGGGTTGTAAAATAGCCTAAATGACCATAATATGTAAGTGCCAGAACAAACATCTGCAGCTTTCTATTGTGAAAAGGCACTCTGACTCGGAAAAACATTTTTGCATGACGGTTCCGAAAGGTTTGTTTTCGAGTCAACGACATGTAAAATATTGCCAGCATTACAAACCCTTCCCCAAGTTTCAGTCTTTTTAAATATACTGCTCACAGCTCGTGTATTTGCTATTTGTCAGGCGTTCTTTATATCATGAAACGCAACACAATAGAGAGAAAATTGGTTATATATAAAAAATATTACCCTAATACCAAGTAGTGAACTATTCTAAAGAAATATAATTTTCCGAGGAGACTTGAATCGTCAACTTGAATAATAAGGAAGGATGGTCTATATTTTGTTGTAAATCAATAGAATATTTTAGACGTGTCCTAGTCGCTTATATATGATTGATATGATTCATGAGAAATATTAGCGATATTTTGGTACTACTACAATTATGCATGTGTGGATAAGCAGTAGATTTTATTATTTCAGGTTTGACGACTGTCTGTACAACGACGAGCTAGCTTGTACACTGAATAATTTACGTGACACTGGTGACAGCGACTACAATTATCTTTTGTTCGCATGACGGACTGCTGTGCATAAAGGGAGGAGGGTACGAGCATATATTCCTGCAACGCATTTTAATTCGCCGGATGATAACAAGGGACATGAAAGACCATATAATTTCCATATCCAGAAATTTTACTGAGAAAAATATGACATGACGTCGGGTGTAACATATATGGGATGTTGGTGAGATACGTCTTCCACTTCCATTCACGTAGATAGTATGCAGATGCTATTTAACTCCCACGTATAATTCTCTAAGCTTCTTTCCGTGAAGTTGATATTAATGATAACTTTCAGCATGTCTCTATTTTTATATGCAGTGCACAGTCACAGTAATAAAAAAAATTGAAAGTCACCAAATCTGTTTTCTTTTCTAGATCGACGAATAGTGATTTTGATGACAGGCTTTCATCGTCTCACCACCCATACATTCATTCGCTTGACGTTTCTTCATATTCTGATCTTACGATACCACCTGACTTATACGTGCGTGCATATATTCTAACTATTTTTCTCTTCTAGTATAAATACTATTGCTAAGTATTCCTTAGAGTCACACGACTCACGACATATTTAAATCGGATCTTCCCGCTAGTATCTGTAAAAATATGTTTTCTTTTGAGAAAATGGTAAAAAAAATAAAGTGAAAATGCATGTGAACTGTCACTTTACATGTTGTGTAAAAGCTTACTTGCTACGTTAGTTCTTTAATATATATTATGCATCGTTCGTAGTATACATCTTTAAAATTTAAGCATCTTTTGTGTGCGAGTCAGCATATTGTGTCGCGAGTTGTTGGTTAGGGCATGATTATGCAGGAAATTTTGTGACAGCTGTCCCGCCTTGCTGAAATCTGAAAAAGAAGGATTTTGCAGAAGAAAGGTGTCTGTCATTGGGCAAGGGTCGAATTGGCTTTTATGTTCAATGTTGTTTGCAGGAGTATAAAAGTAATAGTAGAACATGTGGGTTAAATATGCACTATGCGCAGAGAGAAATGACACCACTGATATAGTGTAATCGTAACAATGCTCATTAGTATTCTAATATTACAAATTATTCGTAATCTTAGCTTAAAATTAAAGGTGTCATTCTCCTGAACATTAAGTGATAAAATACCGCATCAAATAACTCAGCAAACTAAAAGTACCACCATAAGTAGCGAATCGTGAAAATATTTGCCGTGGCCACACTTTGCAGCCTCGTCTAGTGTTACTCCACTGTTTTGCAGCTTTGTCTTACTTTGCCACAATGTTTTACAGGTTGGCCAACGAAATTATCTACTTTTGATGCCAGTTTTACTGTAACAGAAATACGATTCCAATTTTGTAAAACCAAAGTCGGATTATTTTTCGACAGTTCCAAAATGAACCTAAAGTAAGTTTACTATATGGTCTGCATTACCGAAATTTGTAAACTGCAAGTTTATGGCGGTTGTTGTCCGATCGGTTTATTGATCAATCACTAATGATAATCCTGATGATAATAAAAAGACAGTAATAATAGATTGCTGAACACTTTTTTAATCAAGTCGTTTTCGAGACGGCGGTAGGGCGGTCCAACGGACAACTCGATTTCACATATTATTTGGATGTTAGTATGTTTTGTTTAATGGAACGATAATTCTGTAATGAATATTTGTGCCTAAAAATTACTTTAGTATTAATATTAATAATAATTCGTGATATCTTACGTAGAACCCAGATCTCTTTTTGGGCACTTTAGATTTAGGTACTCATTATATCTCATCTCAAGAGAAAGTATTTCCATACATTCACAAAATAGCCAATAATGAATGAAAAAGTAGAAAAACTAGTAACAGTAACACTTCGTTCCAGGAAATGAATCTGAAGCAGCAAAAATGCGGTTTTGTACTTTCAAATCTGTGCAGTTAATTAGAACATTTCCTTACATGTGGATATGGTAAGTAGATACGTACCCGGGTATGCGTATGTGAAGTCAATTTACAAACTCNCTTACATGTGGATATGGTAAGTAGATACGTACCCGGGTATGCGTATGTGAAGTCAATTTACAAACTCATCCATGTATAAACTTTGCTTCACCGATGAGAAACTTTCACACATGTATACTTTGGAATTTCTAATTAGAACAAGCTCACCACAGTGCTTGGTAGATTACCGCATGCCATTTGTTACATTACCACAGGTGGAAGCTATTATAAAAAGGGGAAACAACATGGCGATGCTTGTGAGGTGTGATAATAATTAAGACATTGCAGTTATTTACCAGCAAGATAGTCATTTCAGCCATATCGACATTGCGAGACTCGTTTTATATCCTCGCAAGGCCAATATACCGAATTATTTTAATGATATTAAACCTTTAAACGTTAAATATGTAATGTGTACAGCTATCAAATGACGATATTTTCAAGCACTTTCTTGACAGTCCAAATAAAAATGCTTGAATTCAATCAGTTTCTGCATTTCATTACTGTTACGTTGTATCATTATGCATGTAATATTTTCTATTTTTTGTAAGTATTTTTCTGGATCTCACCAAATTATTTCAAAAAGGTTTAAATTCAAACGATGTAACCGATTTTGTATGGGATGAAATAGATAAAATGCTTTTCCATTCGATTTAGTTGACTACGACTTTGATCAGCAAAAGCTTTTATATATACAGTGCCTATATTTAGATACACAGGGTGTAAAATGTACTGAATAGAACTAGCATTTTCCAGCAAGATCGCAAGCATTTAAAAAACTCTTATGCTTTATTTATCTACGATTCTATAATATATTTAGTGCAGTACTTTCTATTTATTGACGACCTAAAATTGAACTATCAATCTCTCGAGAGAACGCTAAACCCAAAAATTCTTTATACGTCCTACATTCTGTTCCTGCTGTGTGCTTAGTTTGCGTCGCGGAGAAAGACATATATCTTCCGTCCTCATTTCCAATAAACGACCTCATGTGTAAGGAAGAGTTTCTCAAGTTTCTTTAAAACGCGAGAATAATACTATCCTAATCACAATTCGACTTCGCTCCGTTAACGTGATCTAAGTGCTAAATTTTAAATGAAGTCGAAATAGACCGGCTTCATTCAGCAGAGCAGCAGAGGAAGATTTGGTAACAGGAGGAAACGCTTTCAGTTCCTTCTATTTACACTCCAGTAGAACTTAACTTACATTTGGGCAGTCTTGACTGAATCACACCACACAACGAAGACACCAACACATGTACTTATAGGTTCTACATATAGTGACAGGGAAAAGGCTCACCAGA
>JAHZNE010000735.1:0-25102 GCA_027744055.1 Callyntrura sp. NNG-2020
CGAGAAAAACGCCTGTAATACACAAGCGATCAAAGAGTTTGAGCGTTATTTCTCACAGCTGAAGCACTATTACTTTGATATGAGGCAATTTGTAAATAATTGTTATAAATTAGTAAATGCGACTCCTAACTGGCTAACTCATGTTTTCAATAGAATAATTGTGTATTGTCTTGAATGATTAGGAAATTGCTCCGAGAGTCAGAACACATGTATGAAATTCTAGGAATGAATCTGCTGAACCTTTTGAGTCAATGTAGAATATCAGAATTCCATCGAGAATTGGAACTGTTTATCCATCCTGATGTAGATATTGTACTTCAAAATCCGTATATAAAGAAAGCAATAGAAATTGAGCAGTGTATTATGGAGGGACAGTATAACAAGGTATGCATTTATATAAATCATTTGAATACTTTCAACTTTTCACCCGTTTGCGCTGGAAGAAATTACTTCCTTGATGTTTGATCTTCCTTGAGATTTACGCACTGAAAAGAGCAAGGTCCGAAGACTTGAAAAAGAGTGGACTGACTTCGGCAGGCTACAAGTACTTCATTGACCATTTGGAAAACACCCTAAAGGAGGATACATGTGAAATTGCTACCGTTATTGGTTCAGCTTATGATAAACTGTCTATGCAGTCGGTGATGCAGATGCTTAACTTAACAGATATAGACAGTGGAAAAATGGCAGAAATAATCAAAGCAGTAAGTAAACATTCATATTTAACATGGTGTTAGTGTTAGTGTAAGATGCATCAAAGCCTAGAATTCAGCAGCATCCTTTGACCTTGAACATTATGTTGTGACTTTATAGCAAAAGTGGAGGGTTGTTGAAGGCTACGTCTACTTCCATTCTAAAAAAGACAACAATGATGTAATTCCTGCTGAGCGCTTAATGAAAAATGCATTGACTTATGCTGATGAACTTGACACAATTGTGTGAAATCTCCCATTTAAAATTACGTGAAGGAAAATTATGGATTATTCTAAATTAATCGTTTTTGTAAATATCGTTACTTGAAAAGAAATTGAAAGCATGATAGCAATGACAAAATGAAAATATGCTAATTGTTAACTACATATAAGAAAATACTTCAACTAAAGAATTATATACTCACATCGGCTTTATTGGCAGGAAGAAAAAGCGATAAAAACTTTATTGTAATAAAACATTAACTGTGCTATAATACATCAACTATTGAATGCTGGATCAAATTTTTGTGGGATTTCAGTTAATTCCGTTCGGTAGCATTTGTTAACTTTTCAAGAGCATGTAAAAATGTCTTAATACGTATATAAACAGGCACAGCGCTGTGCACAGGCGTATTTGGCATTTTTATTCTATTCGTCTAATGATGCATAAGAACATACAATGTTTTCCCCATGCTTTCCCCCGCTCGAAGTGGACGACTATGATAAATTAATTGGTAGTCCTAGTGGGCATGAAGTTTAGGACGACAATTGATAAGAGTTCACTTCCAACTTTGTTGTATAATTTATGATGATATATGAATTATTTTTAGATTCAATTTTCGAGACAAAAGGGTGTCAATGCTCGTGACAGGGTAGACTAAAGGTAACATATGTGTATGCGGTATTTAGAGTGACATCGCGATCAGTTAAATCAAATGGCAAAATCATGCAGATTAGACTCCACCTTGTCCTCATCTAACCTAAAAAGGTCGCCCTCGACTACATGCTAACCGTAGTCATGTATTGAGAAAATGTAAGATTTGTTGTAAGCTTCATACAAGTATCTTGAAACCTTGGGCAAGTACAAAATTCTTTTGTGCTCATTTGAATGTCAACAAATAAAATAAATTTTAATCTTGAGAAGGAAGAGCAAACTCGGCAAATTCATTGTGAAGTATGACGTATGACAACACCATTTATGTTGCCATTTCCTGAGATGACAAAATATACAAAAGTTATAGAAAACGATGAACTATTCTGTTCAACCCCGAGAAAATCTTCTAGCCCAGTTTGACAATCTCTCTAAACGAATGAGCAATAATACGCACAAAAGGAGAATCCCTGTTCATGAACAACCAGAAATTTCTCCGAGAGAAGAAATATACAAATCAATGATTCGGGAAATAAAGAACGGGGATGCTTCTCAAATGAACAGTTTGGTGCACAAAGCTTCCGGTATACTACGGTTATCACATTATAAAGAGCTACATAAAAACCGGAAAATGACAATATCATGGGATATGAATGGACGAAGAGTTATGAAGTTTGATGGCAAGTCGGGCGACGAGGAGTCCTTGTTACACAGACAAACCGGTTTTCATCGTGACTCAAAAAAGAATTTATTGAACGCATTAAACGAGCCTATCTTCGGGTTGCATTCGGACAGCCTTAAAACTTTGTCAGAACATATTGATACAGACAAAAATCTGAAACCCTATGGTGCCACTGATGGAGAGCTGTCGCAAGTTAAGGTGTCCAAAGTATGGGAAGATTATATTGACACTGGAGACGTATCCAAACTATGGCAAAGGTGTGTTCAATAATTTCATTGCTAACAGTGCACCAATACTATAAATATGCCAAACAATGTATACATTTTTTGATACGCTTTTTTTATTGTGCAGTAAAGAAGGAGTTATATCAGTAGAAAGCCGATCAGCGCTCGATAAACATTTACCTGGTGCCACAACTGCCGAAGCATCTTTATCGTTATGCCGTAACGTTGAGGCATATCCTCCATGGAAAACGTTTTACAGAGCCCCTAGCGCTAGTACTTTAATTTCTGAACAGGATCCGGCATCTTTACCAGTTGTACAGAACAGAAGGGAACAAGTAATCATTAGTGCATTTAGAGTTTACACGCATTCCCCAATCATCAAAAGCATAAAACACAATGACATAACTTCATTGTTTTATGCATATAGCACAAAAGAAGCTCTTGTACGCACGGTAAGACTAGTACTACAGCTAAAATCCAATCAAATATTTCCATTCTAGAAGAGGTTGAACACATTCAACACATTTGTATTGTGAACGGTTCTGTGGTGACATTCAAAAATTTTGGATTTGAAAACTTTACCAACTGGTTCGGCGATGAAGCCGCATTGGAGTGAGTTCTGTTTACAAATATAACAAATGATTTCAAAGGTTGTCATCAAATTTAGTTCTCGCCAAAAACCTGAAACCGTACTTCTTCCTGTACAGGGCTAACCAACGACGACGTCAACCAAAGCTCCACCATGAGATCGATTTAACTGATGTCAAAAGCAGAGACATTAAAATTCGTTTACTAGACGGATGTAAATTAGAGGTGTATATATTCTTTTAAAAAACTTCACGAAAGGATTAGTAATATAATACAATAGAGGGAAATTTTCCTATTATGTACACGTTTCCCTCAACGGAGTGCCTAATTAACATTTACTATAATGTGATATAGGTGGATGCACGTCGGCGGATTTCTAGTACGCGTAAACCGGTACGTGTAAAAGAAATTCTTCCGATTCCAACCAGATATAAACCGGAGGATTTACTCATATGCAGAACAAAATCGGGGAAATTAGTGGTAGAGGAAATAACGCCAGAATCGGCTATAACTAACAAGCGTAGCTCTAAAATGAAATCATCTAAATCAAAAGCGAAATGGAAAACGGGAAAATAAATTTTGTGCAAAATAAAAATCTACGTTGTCATTATATTCTGTTATTATTATCACATTAGTTTGCGTTTTTATTCCATTAATGAACTCAATAAAATTATAAATGGAAATGGGTATTTAGTTTCTTAGTACACAGGATCCTGTCTGATATTTTTCATATACTATCAACTATAAACAATACAATTACCAATTAATGAACCTCTGAACTATCCAAAAGTTATGCTGTCATACAGTAAAAAGTAGGAAGGACATGAATTGCCCTTCATCTCATGAAAACTGTTGATGCATGATTAATTTTCAGAGCGTCAGTCCATTCATTTTTAAGTTTATCTGTTATTGTCGCGAAATTTTGTAGGTCTTTCCGTCGAGCATTGGAAACATCTTTGAGGCCAGACTTCAAACTGGTCACTTCTCGTTTTAGCATCTCAATTCTACATATGTACATGATATAATTTCAAATTAAGATAAAAAGAAAACGGGCAGAACACAATTTTTAATTTAAAAAAAACCAGCATACTTACTGTGTTTTTAACTTCTTTGTCATGTCCTTGTGCTGAACATTTTCATACACGTATAGATCTCCTAATTTTAACTCTCTTATCAGTGTACGGATGTGTTCAACTTCATGAAGTATGTCTTCATTTGTAACTTGACCAGCATCAAGACATTCATTTATACATTGGTCTGCTCTTTGTAAAACGCAGGATATTCTTGCATTGTGTTCTGAAGACTGAACAAACTTTTGACGCTCTTCTTCAGATTGTTGTAAGTACTCTTGCATCATTTTAACAAGCGATTTCTTCTCAAGATCGCCCGCGTCAATAACTTTCTTAGCATTTTCCAGCTAAATACGTAATAGTTGTTAGTAGTGTATGATAGTGTAGTAGCTCCCCCTTCTCATAAAGTTTTTTTGGTAATTTATGTGTTTTAGTAATTAACCTGAGCTTCCATTTGGTGTATACGATCAACGGTGTCAACATTGCCTCCAAAGGTCCCACTGCAGCTAATTTCCAGTTTATTGCGGATATCAATTAACTCGCCATCCTGTCGTTGAATGGCCTCTTGCTTCTCATCGACCACCTTTTGTAGACGCATTACGATTGATCTCTCCTACAAAATGTTTTAAATGTTTTTAACGAAACACACAGGAAGGGAGACGCAAATGAAAAATTACTTTTCCCTTTTATACTGCTAAAGGGGAAGCGACAAGAGTTCAAGGTATGCTTATACTTTATACCCAAGTGCTTTTAAGCATACACCACAACAACGCAGTACATGTATAACAATTAGTAATATAGATTGTTCAAATTAGTGCAACGTGATTAATTAGAGTATACTGTATAACAATAAAAATCAAAGATAACCCACCCGTTGTAGCGCACGTTGTGCTTCCTGTATTTCAAGCGAAGTTTGATCACGATACCGACGTTCCCTTTCCCTGAGATTTGTTGTTTCTTGTCGCGCTTGCTTCAGTTCTTTATCGCTCAATTCCGAAGCTTTTTCATTTTCATTAAGTTTTCCTTCGAGAATTTCAACTTGACCTTTGAAAGATTTTATTTGCTGTTCCAACGTTTGTATTCTGGCTTTACTGGCCTTCAGTTCCTTTTGGCAAGACTTCCATTCAGACGTCGTGTGCTCCAAGTCTTGAGTGAGCTTTTCAATTTGTTCCTGCCTTTTTAGATGGAATATTAGGGCGAAAATGTGAGAAAAAAAATCTTGTAGTACTAAAAGCAGAAGAAATAAGGGGTTTCATGATATAAATTACTTTTTTCTGTCTTGCTGCATTAGTGCATTTCGCTGAGAAATGCTGCAGTTATTGGGAACTGAAACGTTGGTTGGAAAATTTCCTTTCTGTTCAGAACATTGTGAATCAGCGTCCCCTCCACCATTATTTAATTGCACCTCCTGGTTTCCAACGGAAGATAAGGCGTCTTTCAGTTTAAGTTGTAACTCGGAAACTTTTTGTTGTAGAGTTATGACTTGTTGCTGCCTTCCCCTCCAACTTGCAGATCCAGTGCCACATACCATATTTAGAACTCCATGCGGAGTGGCCCCGTCACCTACCTCTTGACTTAAAGCCTAGATTTATTTGGAAATGTATAAATAAAATAGTTCCAAACTATAATATATATTACCAATTTTACGCAGAATTTGTTCTCCCTCCTTACACGAAGTGCTGTTTTCAATTCCATCCTTAGGAGTTGGTTTTGTCGGCGGTATTCAATAACTTTATTGGTCAACTGCGCATTTTGCTGAGAGCCAGGAGTTGTTGTAACTGAGGAGTCTACTTCTAATCGCCCATAAACATCATCCTGTATGTCTTTATCGCGAAAGCATTCAACCATATTTTTAAGGCTTTCATTTTCCCGATGCAGTTTGCTAATTTTAGTTTTCATTCCCTCTGTCTGAGCATTTAAATCTCTATTCTTTTTACTTAATTCCACAATTCGTTGAGTCATGATTGTAGTTGATGCGCTTGAGTAATCCTGCTCTTGAGTTCGCTACGTTTTTAAATAAATTAGTGTATTTAAAGTTGGAATTCGTTTGTCTTAAAGAAAAAAGGTACATGTGTGAAACAATGAATAGAAAAAACAGCGTACACCGCATTTGTCCCGATGCTCTACACGATATTTTCGTAGATCTATTACTTCCTTATCAAGATAATCGAGATGACGCTTCAGGTGCCAATTTTGTTCGAGAACACTCTTATAAAAAATACTTGTTGTTTAAGCAGACTTGCAATAATGAAAATATAAGTAGCCCAAAAAATACAAATCACGTCTACACATACGTGTAATTTTTCCTTCAAGTGACAGCTTATCTCTAGCGGAAATTCACATGTGTCCGGAACTTCAAAAAGCTTTCTTTGAAAATCATCCTCATCAAGTGGCAAATTAAGTTTATTTTTATCCATACTGGTAACTGACTTCAACGTAGCGGATTAAGTAAAGCTTCCACTTCACAGATAGATTCAAATACCAAATTAATTGCAAACTCTCTAACGCTAGCTCCACTCCCAATGAACTAAATAAAATAACCCGTGCGCCTAATGTAAAAACCATTCATTATCGGACTAAAAATACTTGAAAACTACAATACGGGAAAGCCGCTCCTGGAAACACCTATATACCAGGCAACGCCGCGAGACCAGTGTACGACAATAACGGTAACGATCAAACGCAGAATTAATGCACGCAGAATATTTAGGTAGGTGACACGCCAATATACAATCAACAAATGTGGAAGCATGCTCGTGCAAATTGTATATTGATACACATTCAATACTCTGCGAAAAATTCTCTTTACTTTAAAATTAAATTTAAAAACCATAAACTTCGAATCCTTACTGTTACTGCGACAAAATTTGCATATACATATACTTAACATAATATATGCGACTGCGACTATCTGCACATAATATATTAATATTTTCTTTATATACTACAGAACTTCGAAGTTACAAAATATATACTTAACTTAGGGCTAAAACAAAGAAATGTAGGATCATAAAATAGAAGGATACAGGATACAGGAATGATTTTTTTTCATTTTATACCTTTTCTTTACAAAGCAAATTAATCGTAATGTATCAGTATGTATTAAAATTTTGATAGTAGTTTAACGTCTCGAATTTACACAAGGTAATATGTATGTAATGTATAATTTTTCTACTGGAAAGGTACGACTCCTATACAATAGTATAACATTTATTTTAAATTTCAAACAATCTGATGCAATCATTTATGTGGAAAATACGGATTCGTCAATTTATACTTACAGTCTCATCCTGAGCGAGCAATTGGGACTGCCTGTGTCGTAATGCACCACTGTTATCTCCTATATCTATTGAAACGTCACCTCCACTATACGAATCTTCAGGTATCAAAGCGGACCCTACGATTCCAAAGTAATAGTATTGATATCATCTCGCCAACAGCACTTGTTATCAAGATATCTTAGAGATAAAATAATGATGTATACCTTTGTAAAATCCCGTTAGAGCTGAAGGAGGAAGGGATGATGTTACAGGTCCTTGGGTAAACTGATCTTGTCGGGATCGCTGTTCTTTTAAATTCTAAAATACAGACTAATATTAGTAATTTTACCAATGAAGATTATAAATTTTATTGTTACCACTAAAATTTCTATCGGTACCTCTGTTCTTATTTGTAGCACATTTTTAAATTCAGTCGACATAGACGCTAATTTAGATTGAAGACCGACGACCACACCGGAGGAGTGGGACTGAAGATGCTTGCCATTAGCTGTTTGTGTTCCACGGGAAATTTTTTGTAGCTAAAATCGTCAAAATCATTTAAAGTTGTAATTTTCTGCTTTACTACGAGGTATGAGAATCAATGTAATATGTTATTAAATCATACTTTAGCAATATCTTGATTTAATCCATTTATGTCTTCTTTGATGATGTATGTTAACTCTTGAATTTCCACAGATTTGTCATCAAATAATGATCTCCGTTTAGCAACTACAAACAAGCCATGAAATAATTGACGAGATTATTTGTGAGGAATGAACATTTTTACAGAACGTTACATTAAAGTACTAGACTTACGAAGTGCCAGTTTTTCCAGTTTGCTGTATGTCTTGCTGATATTTTTGCCGATCGCTCTATATACAAAATACAATCGCAGTGATACCAAATATACAAACGGAAAGAACAATGAACATTTAAAATACACTGGAAACCTACTTTGCCACTCTCATGAAGTCAGAATACTGTTCTAAATTTCGGTTGACTCTATGGTTAGCCAACGACATGGGATTAGGCTGAACCTGTCGTTGTTGGCGGCCTTGAAGAGACCTTAACGCAGATTGAAACTCTGCTGTCCTATCACGTCCCATGTTTTCTTTATCTTCTACTCCAGTCCAAGATGTTGAATTGGCAGCCGCAGTCGGTAGTAACTTCTCTGTATCCTCAGATTTTGAACTCCCACGTCGTCGTCTCGTCGCACTCATTTCATTATCACGAAAATGCGTATCGTTGTTAAGTCATCAGTGTGTAGTTAACTTTGTCAGGCAATGATAGCCAGTAATGCTATCCCTTTTCAAAGCGTAGTAATCCCTGATATTAAAAGTAGTTGATTAGTATCCAAGTAATATCCTTGTATTATCAGAAAGCTGCTATATACTTATAGCTCGTTGAGTAATATCGCAAAACTCATTTTTTTCTCATGAGAAAACCCGTAAATTATAAAAATTAGTGATACGCGTGCTCGCAATATAAACTTTCAATAATTATTGTCAATTACTGTAAAATTACAAATCGAAGGTCAGCAATTTTTCTTTCCCTTTCACCTTTACAACTAATCCACCAACAACCAATCCAACTGGAATCCTCCTGGAAAGCTACATACAAAATAATCAACAGCTTAATTTTTTAATGGTTAAAGGTTTCTAACAGAATCAATGGCCAAACTATTGTATTTAAAATGCACGCATTAAATAATAATTTGTACGTGCTTACTTATGCTACTACAGAACAACGGAAGTAATGAATATCGAGCTAATAAAAGGGAATACTTTATTCCTATTAGCTATTAAATCTTCTCTGGGGAGTGAGCAACTTTAAGAAGATACGTTAACGCACTATCAACTAACTTTGGGACACAAGAATTGGGTATTCAGTTTTAAGATAACGAGTGACGTGTGTGTACGTACATGCACAATTACAATTAGTCAATGTTTAGTAGCATATGCACACTTACTTTACACTTGACTGTCCTATTGTCGCGGATATGCTAGTTAATTAGACAAAAAACTAGTGACGCAAACAGTACTACCATGAGAAGATTTTGGATGAATTGATGTAAATATACAAGTATTTCGTGGTGACGGGTCCCATATAGCCTATACTGTTGTGTGTTACACATACAATGTTTTTTTTCTCAGATGAATAAAGTAAAATGAATTGGTATTGGTTCTACAACCACAGAGGAGTCAGGAGAGACCACAGACGGTATTGCATGCAGATGTAGGTAACCCTTATGATATTACCAGCAGTAGCATACATTATACATTGCATTGCAAGTTGCAAGAACAAAAGCGTAAAGTGTAAAATGAGGTGACGGTGCCAGACTTTATGTATTGCATTGATTGTGCACGTCAGCATAAGCATCATGAATCATGATAATGATGATACTTTTATGAAAAATTTACGGTTGGTACTTTAGCTAAGTTTAAAAAATTAACTAAAAAGTATGCGTTTACGGATATGGCTACTGCTGCTGTTGAACTGAATGTGAAATATTTTACTTTACTCCATTTCATACATTGCGTTGCGATCCTAAATCCCATGGATCTGATGAAAGATTTTAGTTTACTAGCGTACCATGTACTGCGTAAGTACGTGTGGTGTGCAAGCGATTAAGTTGGATTGCATACGTTTCTTCATCAATTCCAATTCTGATACTACCTGCACTGCTAATAAGACCCATACACACTTAAACATTACACTACACACTTTAAATGCAACAGACGTCCGTCCTTGAGGAGGTGGAGCGTAGCGTGGTAAAAATGTTTGATTATATTATAACGTGTAAAGGATGAGAAATAGCCATATGTCATGTGGATTGCAATGATTACAACTAAATTCACATAATGGGTAAAGGTCTTTTAACAGCTAGGAATGTAAGAAGGAGAGAGTGGTGTGGCACTGAAGTGAAATCCCTTTATGCATGTCAAGTCCTCAGTCCTTTTTGAAAGGAAAAAACTGCAGTATATTATTACAGATACAATATGAAGAATGCATTACAATGTGTTTAGGGAATTACCCCTCCTCTTAGCGAAAGTATACACTAAATTGAATTGGTGTTCATCATGAACTATGAAGAGTGATAACATTAAATCTTTCATTAACTCTAATTCACTTGCATTTTGATAGAAAGTATACAAGATATATACCAAAATTAATGTTTCTTTCATGTATTAAGTTCGACAGTAAATAAGTAATACAGACACAAGACACACATCAAGTAAAACAAAATTCCTTATTAAATAAACAAATTTACGCACGAAAAAGTTCTTAATGTGATGAAATTAACCTCATGTGACCAATAATTATTACTTATTTTGGACAAACTAAAACAAAGTTAACCAAAAAAGTGTATGGATACATTCAAAAATGGAATGGAACTTATGACTCCATTTGAACATCAGTTGAAATCGCATCAATGCTTGTACTATCATTAGCAATCGCTCCTCTTTCTTCCTTCCGCTTTCCGCCTGATATTTGCCCATGAAAGGAACGAGTCATAGCTTTAACCAACATTTCTCGAATCTGTTTCTGAGCTCCCAAAAAGGCGTTGTAATTTCCAGTAATTCGCACAAACGTTTCCCCTGGATTTCCTGGTGGCAACGTCGCATCTTCATCTGTCATGAATTTTACTCTGCACAGAAAGTTCTTCTGGATGTCACGAATGTTTTGTCCACTCTTGCCTATAAGTCTTCCTACCATTTCCGACGGCACGCTCATCTCCAGAGTAAGTCGAATGTCGTCGATTTGATGATTTACTGGCCCTTTGCCTTCTTCAACAACTTTATCATATATTAAATATTGTGCCTTAAAGAGCGAATCGATACCTAAAAATAATTTTATTACTCATACATTAGTTAATTTAAGCAGCTAATGCAATATATATAATGACAAACAGACCAAATTATAATGTAAAATGCAAATTCAGTTACCCCCATTAATAACGACACGCCGGACAAAGTTGTCACTATCATCAATTTGAAGTTTTTCATCCATAATCTTTACGGAAGCGCCAGTCTGCTGTATAATTTGTCGCACATTTGTACCTCTTCTCCCTATGAGGGCCCCCACAACATCATCGGGAATATACATATTCACAGTTTCCGGCCGACTTAAATTAATTTGATTGTCAGCATTCCACAAACTGGAATTGGTATAAGCAGAAGAGCCCGACGGGTATGTTGAATACGTACCTCCAGGAATGTACTGCGAAACGTTACCATTGTTTGGATTTGCACTAAACGTAAATGGTGTTCTGGAGTTGAATTTCCTACGGGGCATTCCCCCAGTAGCTGCTGACCGAACATAACCATCATCTGAGGAGGTACTCGGTGCGTTCAAGTAAGGTCGGGATCCCATTAAATTATTTCCCCCATAACCGTTTTCATAAATATGAATCTCGTTTTGGTACGCATCTCGCATTTTTTCTGATATGATCCCTTCTGCTTTACACATTCCATCAATTGACCCACGAATGGTGATGAGGCGTTCTGCAGTTGGAGAAACATAGTTCCTGGTGGGTCCTACATTTTCTTTACCAAAATCTGACTGCGTAGAAATGTGAATCTTCGTTTGAGTTTCATCCATTAATTTTTTGATAATGCTTCCACCTTTTCCAATAACCCTTCCTATGTAGCTATCTTGTGCAAACATCCGAAGTGCTAACTCTCCTTTGTGATCCTGATGATCCATTTCTTGTGCAATTATTTCCAAAATTTTCCTACACGCTTTAGAAGCTTTTTCTGGGGGCCCATATATAGTAACTGGTTTTTCAGGTACTTCATATCTGCTACAGTTTCTGAAAATATCCAAACGTGCACCAGTCGTTTTTGAAATTGTTCGAATAGTAGATCCACCCCTTCCTATTACAGCCCCCACGAATTCATTTGGAACCAGTATTTTTAAAGGTGGTTCGGCGGCTGCCTGCATAGCTAAATGATACGTTGCATAAGATGGAACAGACACTGAAGCCCCTCGCGAAAAATCCATCTCCGGAGGTGGAGCAGTTGGACCGCTATTATTTTTCCAATGCATATTACGGTTCTGGACAACAGACATTGGACCTGCGTCCCCACTTCCATCGAAACGCGTGGATTCCTCGCCAACAGAATGAACAGCCAGTCTGGTGCTACCGATATTCTTTCCGTGGAACTCAGTAATCAAAGACTCTGAGTGCTTTGCACCCATTGTATGAATAACAAATGTTCCTGCATGATGCCCTGGGTAAGCTGTTACTGGTCCAAACAGCGAGAACTTCGTTTGAATATCATTTAAACTGAGAGAACCTGGAGTCAAATTAAAATTTTCACTAAACCTAAGCTGTCATGTCATAAATAAACCGGATAAATGATAAAAGTTATATTATTGCCAAATGTAAAATTTTATTTAGGTTTCGCATAATGATTAGTCCGCGACTTACAATTTGCAACCAGCAACTGTGTCGATGAACGATATTTTATTGATGTCGGTCCTGATGCTCGAGATTTATACCCAGGTTTCGCTGCAGCTTCAACTCGGAGCACAGTATTCATAAACGGTTTCATATTACACCTTTCAATAGCTTGGGAGGCATTGTCACAGCTTCGACATTCCACGAACGCATAACCATGTCTTAAAATCACCTTTCCGATGGCATCGGATGTTAGTCCATTTTCTTGGAAAAATTCTCGGAGCGTTTCTTCTGTCACCTCGTTAGATATATTTCCTATGTATAATCTCCGGTTACCAAATGTTTCGTAATTTGAATTTTCCGATCCAGCTAGAAACGCTTCTCGATCTGGATAACAAAGTGATGCCACATTATTTCTTCCTTCTGTTTCTTCGCTCATTGGGATAAGCTCCTCGTTAATAAAACCAGGTAAACTCTGATCGTTTCCCCCAACCTCTGCATCATAAATACGACTGACGTTGCTGCATGTACCGCTACTCTCCATTTTGATGCGCTATGATGTATGTTGTATATTAAATGCTGTATTTGAATGTAAAAAATAAGTTGCCTTTCGGTAAAAGTTGAGTGATAGAAAGTTAGGTTAAATCTAAGTTGGTTGTTGGTTTCCTAAAAGCAAAAAAAACCCAGTGTTATAAAATCAAATAAATGTTATGTTTACTAAATTGGTGATGGTACCTGCGACAAACAATCCGATAACACCTATTGACGACAAAAATGACCTTACCTTGTCCTCTCAGGTACATTCCTCTGTTACGACAGTGATTTATTAGCGGTGAAAACGAATTACGCCGGATCTAATCATTCATGAAATATCTTCATTCTCGCCGGTCTCAACATTTGCCCTTTATGTGTTTTACCATTTAAGATTGTTTCTATGTGATCGAAAATATTTTAAATGGAGTAAATACATGGGAATTTTTGAAGGCATGACTATGACGTAAGAGCAATGAAGAAATGAATTTGGGGGAGATTCGTCGCCCTCGAGACGAGATTAAAAATTAATAATTAAATTTTAATGGGAATACAATTATTTTTAAGATGGTGGTGACTGTTGTGACACTTTACCTCTGTGAACTACGGCTACCATTTTTAAGGCTAAACAACATGGAACTCCTACTAACTAAAAACGTGATGAATGATGGGTTAATGTTCATAGATGGACGGACATGCGATAACTAAAATTACGGCAATGCTGCAATTCAAAAATTAAACGGTGGCGGGGAAAAAACTTTTATATGAGTCTTGGTTTGATCAATCCAAAACGGTATTATCCAGCTATGGGGCACGATTTGAAGGTTATCTGTTGTATATAAGCTATGCTAAAAGCGATAAGGGAAACAATATTTCGAATTTGTCCCCGCCCTTTACCGCAAGGGGGTTATCCAATTCGGATGAAAATCGGTATGGTTATGAATATGAAGGACCTTTGTGGGTACCTCTGTTAAAATGGCTCCATGTTGCTATATATGTTAGAATTTGCTTGAGAGGTGTTTTAAATTTTACATTGAGGTGCGCATCCTAGGACCTTTGGGAACAAATTCCCTACCACCTACGTCCTTTTTCTTTAAAGCTGCAATCCTCTAGGATGCAGTAGCGTATACGAAAGGAAAACCGGAGGCGGCAACAGATTGAAATACCGAAACTATAAGGTTTTGCAATACTTGTGCTACCTAATAACATAACATAAAACCGTTTTGAAAAATGCATTATGTTCTCCAAGGAAAACCGGAGGCGGCAACAGATTGAAATACCGAAACTATAAGGTTTTGCAATACTTGTGCTACCTAATAACATAACATAAAACCGTTTTGAAAAATGCAATATGTTCTCCCTAAATACCAATCAATAAATTCTTGAAATGACGGAATACGATGTATCTGTAAAGTAAACTCATAATTATGGCATTATAATAATTTTTTATCCCAAACGTGAATTTAATCATGAGATGAGAAGGCGCAATTGGCGCATATACTAGCAAATTTTAAAAGCACTCTGGAGAAAATAAAATCGTTCATTTATCATGGAACAAGGAATGTATTTTACGTTTTAGTAGTTTTAACTTTTATTTAAACAGCTCCGACGTATAATTTTCCTGTATGTACTTTGTTGAAAAATAATCACACAATCAAGCACTTACATATGCAAATAAGTGCAATTGTAAAATCATCATCCTGTTTAAATCATTACAGATCTATTAGTTTAGAAGGCATCTTAAATTTAAATTATAATTTACAATGGACTGAATATAAATGTATGCGGATAATAAACATTCCAATAATAATAGTCATTTATCATTCATTATAGCAAAAAATAACGATTTCAGTGTTTTCATCATTATGAAGCTTGACTATTGAACACAAAACACAATTTGCACTTAATTCTTACTGGCAGTGACTTTTACTATTTGGTAATTCCTTTGAAGTTAAACAGAAGCGTTTCAGCAGAATGTTTCTACTTTCCGTTAGTAAACATAATATGTACATACTCCATTTTAGCGACCCAGTCCAAACTAAACAGACTAATAGAGTTAGAGTATTCAATATCATCTCATCCTTGCTTTAGGTTATTTTGCAAGGTTTTTGTATTCCGTCTCTGTGTGGATAGGGCAATAAAACATTTGTAATTATTCAAAGTAGGTTCAAGTACGTTTGCCTAATTTGATTCATATTTCCGAATTTGGGGTTTATATTATTTCTTAATATATATAGTTACCTTCTCCCTGTAGTATTTTCTGCTTTCTGTCTTTGGTTTAGTCATAGGGAAAAAATTGGATGACCAGTCTTCATCTTCTTCAGATCTAGAATGCACAACATCTGCAGACTGTAGTAAACCGTTCTGGGAAACATTATTTGAAACAGGCTGGCCCAGCTTTAAGGAGAAGGAAAAGTATAATGAATTGAAAACATAAGGCTGTGAGTCACTTCAATAAGTACATGTTCTGTATTCGGTCAACAGATACAATAAAAAATTTAAATGTTTAATCTAAATAACCATGATTTCTTTCCATCCATTTGAAAATTTTATAAATGCCCGATCCTCCGAGATAATAAAACCAATAGATCCCACCTCCAAATGCGTTTCCGAGAGCTATGTAATTTTATGTAAATCTCTGTAAAAATGTCGTTCATATTTCAATAACTCTAAAGAAACATGTGTTATACCATTTCATGTTCTGTTGAAAAGACGTTAGTGCTCGTGACCTTTTTGGAACTGTCTGCTGGTCCTACGTCAAAATGGTTCATCAATGATTCATGATATAACGTGTGAAATATATTTGTCCCTCCACTCTCTACAATGTTATTTATATAAAGCAATAAATTTGATTGATTTTATTTACCTTCTTGACCAGGTTCTCCTTTTGGTCCAACTATGGACAACCCTGGATGACCGGGTTCTCCTTTTTCTCCTTTTCTTTGGACAACAATGGGGGTACGGGTGCAGGAAGTGCCACTATCAAAATCCACACCTCTGTCGGGGCATCTCTTTCCTGGATATCCTGGAAGTCCCGGTGGCCCTCTTGGACCTGGCATACCTCTCAAAAATTCAACGCTTGGCATTTCCGCAGGTTCTCCCTATTTTAGATACAATAATGTTTTCTTTTGCATGTCTTTTAGATAGATTATTTGCCATTTTTCATTGAACATTTTAAACGTGAATTTTGGTAAAAGTGTAGGCATAAGATATGTACAGTTTCAGAGAGGTAAAACTGGCCGTTGTAATACCTTTTCACCTTTCTGTCCCTGTATAGACAGTCCATGTCTCCCACTGAAACATAATTTGACAAGTTTCTCAAAATACTAATATACATCATCTATAATTTATGCATTTATATTTATTGAAGAATATTCCACTAAAGGAAATTCAGTTTTCAGAAAGATATGTGCTCTTACGGTGAACCGGTATCTCCTTCTTCTCCTTTTAGGCCTTTTCTACCTACACATGCAAAACAATTTTGAATACATATTGCTTCAAACTTTTTTATATTAAAGATGCACCGTGAAAGCGATGACATCCAATTCATTAAATTGTTGAATATTCCGGCTATCATAAATCTTTAAATTACATCAACTTCATCAACTTTTCGTTTGTGGGCTAAAAGCAAATAACTATTCATCAAAGAAGCATATGATTTATTTACAAGCGAATACTGTCTTATTTTCTTCAGCTTCAAATCAACTTCAAATTTCTTCTCACTCATTCAAAATCATAACAATTCACATTTTGTTGGCACATACTACACTGAAAATTTGAGTTCTGTCACAAAATCTGTTAACATACAACGTTTCTGTTTGACAGAAACTAATTAGGAAAAACGAAGTTTTCTTTCTGAGAGATTTTAACGGTTAGACTACATAGCTTACATATATAGAAATCTCATTTTACCCCAAAGATAAACGGTAACTGTATGACAAACAACTTCAAGTAATCTCATTTTGCATAAGGGTAGCATTTAATTTTTTGTATTACATATTCTTTTTTATAAAGTAATCAGTATCAAAAGTCAAAACGAAATGCTCACCTCTGCTTCCTCTATCTCCTTTGTCTCCCTGAAAATTATAATAAAGAGAGTCGTAACACTCGAAACTTGATTTACGTCCTCGTAATAAGGATTTTTATAAAAGCACATTAGCACAATAGTAGTACACGCAGTACATCGCTGGTAAAACATACTGGCCACGCCAGACTGGTTGCAAACACCATCAATCAAGTCACCAAATGTGTGTTTGCTTGTATCATTTGTCTGACATCCTCGCTGACAAAACACACGTATTAGCAACTTTTAGGTAGTGTCGTTACTTGTTTTTTTTACCGTATGTGGCGTACGCTACCTGTCATCATGATTCATTAATAATATTATGATACGACACATGGCGCAGCAAAATAAACAATATATGTTTAGCCCGAGCATTGTATATCAACCCTCTGATGAAGATGTGAATGTGACGGGATTCAGAACTTTTACTTCTTTCCGGTGCATTAAAAATAGAGGATTAATATTGTTCATAGGGTTGGTTGTCTTTCATCTTACCTTAATTTCAAAGTAACTCCCATCTTTAAGTACAGTTGTAAATGTGGTACCTGGTTCACCCTTTTGTCCTTTCCTGCCATTCACTCCCTGAAAAAACCGTTTCAGCTCATTTTAAGTATCGATTTTACATTTTTCAAACTTGGTAACGCACTTAGAACGCACGTGTAGAGTAAGTACGCATAGGCAGAGGTAGAACGTTGTGAATGTAAACCCGTAAACAACATCTAAGTTCTGTTTTTTAAGTCGAAATGTTCACAGTTCACGTTTACATCAGTATTCATACTACGTGGAGTGGAACACAGAACAGTCATATTATAATAGATTTACCCTCGGTCCTAAACTCCCCTTTTCTCCTACTCCTCGTTCACTTCCGAAGAAGCTTCCTTTGGGGTTGAAAACTAGGGATGTGCCTGGAAGCCCTCTATAGAGATATAATAAGTTACAAAGTAAGGAATAAGCATACCTTTCTCTTTTATAAAAACGAACTAGATTATCTATATAGCGTGTCGTGTGCAATGTCGTATGGCGTTCCCTTTTTCGCTCTTTTCGGGTTCATTTTTATTAATGAATTCACTACAAATGAGCCAATCTCTTCAAGTGTTTGATTGTGCTGGTAGCAGTTTTACTTTTATTTTCAAGTGGGTACATTACCTCGGTCCTGGTTCTCCTCTCTCTCCTTTCGATCCGTCTTCACCGTTTCTTCCAGGCAAACCTGATTTAAAACAAGTTGATTTAATGACAAATATGCCATTCAATTCGCTTCTCCAGCAAGTAAAACTTGAACAAAGCAATTTTTCATCACTATCGCTGCTTCAATTTGTTAGTTTTATTAAACTCTCCACTCACATTAAACACGAATATTACTTCTATTACCTGCTGGTCCTTCAGGCCCATCTGCACCTCTCTCTCCCCTTTTCCCTTGAAATGTCCAGTCAAAGTTTTCATTCTGTCCTAACTCCTGTCAATCCAGATTTTATAGTTATTGATCATGCTGTTAACCATTAGTCATAGCATATGATAAAAGCAAAAATGTTACTCCATTCATCACTTTGGTATCTCAGTGCTCATTGCATGCAATTGCACTTGCACAGCTCACAACTCTCAAATATGATATTTTCTTTTTATGAAGGTACTCAACATAAACATATAACATGTGTATGTAATTAAACAGGAGCAACGTAGTTCACATTAGTGATTTTCTGCTGGATAATTTCGCCAATTTAATTGTGACGTAGAAAGCGTCATATAATAAAGTAAAAGGGGCAAAGTTTTATAATCAACCTTGAAATATCAAACTATGCTTCGGGTTTTTCTGGACGTGATTGTAGTGTAATTGCAATTGCTATTATTCTTAGCAATATAAGAACATATCAAACGACGACGGGTCACAAAATTAATCTTTTTTAAAGAAACTAACTGAGTTTTTCAAAAATGTAAACTTTGTAAAGGAAAGTTCATCGCGTGCCTCCTGTACCTAACGTTCGTTCGTTAGCATATTTTATTTTATATGTATATTCTCGTATTAACCCATTGCAATGAACAGCGAACATGATATTTATAAACTTACCTGTAATATAAATGGCAATTCTGTGAAAATCTCAGTATAGTTGCAGCGGCACTGAAGGTCATTTGCAGAGATGTTCTGAAATTAAGTTACAGACGTTTCGATATATGTTCCTGTGCTTGTTTAATTATTAATTAATATGAGATCAAACAAAAACAAGTTAGTAATTAGATATTTTATATCATAAAATTTTAGAATGTATATTCTATCTCTACTGTTTGCATCATTGATCCTTTCATGAATGAAATTATCATGTATACCGGTATGACACTAATATTTGTCCAACTTACCCTGGTACATAACAAAATAACAAACTATGTGTCTGTTGTACTTAATTTGCGCTTCGTGCAAAACGGAATAAAAATTTTTAAAAGACGAATATGGGATATTTTATGAATGAAATGCTAGGAACAGTAAATTGGTGTTCTCGTCTGACCAACCACTCATAGTAATTGTAGATGCCGAGTTCAGACATATAAGGAAGCTCAACAAAGCCAGTTGTTTGAAAAGTAACACAATAATAACTAACAGCGGACGGAAAACAAGAGTGAGTTTCACACTTCAATCTTGATTGGAGTGATTGTGTATTCTTTTACCTTTCCTTAACAAACTGACTTTAGACCAGACATGCAAGTGGAAGTGGAGTGATATAAGATATAACTGTACGATATGCCAAATACGATTTTACAAATTAAGCATCGCAGTTTAAATTAAAAGGTACACACCTCTTGTGTCTGCGCTTTATTGAAAACTAACAGTAAACACACGCGAAAATGTACATTCAAAAGGAATATGTAGTTAAAACAATCCGTTTTCATCAGACAATTAATTCAGTGACATTTAATTTTCAATCCCTTGCGGACTAGCGAAAAGGTGTAATTTACGATTTTGCTTCAACCTTTCCGTTATAAATATAACTAGCTATATATATATATGTAGGGAAGGTTATAGGTACATTATTATGAAAATAATTGCAAGTATAACATGGGCTTACATAACTTCAATCTCTTTGCTCATCCATTTAGGGACAATGGATGACGTTTAGACTAGACTGCTGAGGTTTTGTTTATATAAATTAGACAGTTATACCATATATAGCAAATTTACTGTAGGCAGAGCAAAAAATATTGTGCGCTTTGGTGTACATGCGATTACCTATAAACAATATAATATGCAATGTGGCATGATTAGATTAAAAGTTGCAAATGTTTGCTTTATTTCAAAGCTCTTTTTTGCCAGTAATTTTGCATTCTTGTTACTTTATTAATTTTCTTGCTTGTACATATGTATATTAGCCTTGTTATCGTGAAAACAAGTGTGTACTTCATTTAACTCGTAAACATTCCTTTTGAGTCTTTTAATTTTGATAGGGATTATAAAATATGTGAATGTTTGCTTTACTGGATAGGATATGTGTTGAATGTAAACATTTCCGTTTCACCGAGAGCGATTAGGTACGCTCACATATCACTGAATGGATTAGAAAGTGTTAAGGATAAAACAATATAATATCACTATTTGTCTAGTAAAAATGTGCTTAACACGAAAACTGGGGAGATGCATGTCCATAAATGCGCTGAAAAAATGCATGGAATAAAGTTAAAAACATACCGGCAAGGATTGTCGATTCAATAAGCGACCGCAATGAGAGTTTGAAAACCATATCCATAATACAAGTATCGTCCGTAACATCTTGATTATATCCACGTAAAGTTCAAGGATTCCCTACACTGGCGAGGTATTTTCAACTGAAACTTTATTTTTATTTTTAATCGATAAAAGTGTGTGTGATTTTCTTGTCAACAGTTTTGATCAAATTTTAACGCACCAATTCACAAGCTTGAGAATTCATTAATTAAATTTTTAACTACGAATTGTGAGCACACACTTCCATAATTATTGAATCGTTTTAATTGAGAGAGAGAAAAACAATAATTTTAAATGCTAAAAGACGCTTTCAATGCGTTTATCACATAGCAAACCACGTCTCACACTCCAAGTGTCACATTACCCCATCCATCTTATTCGAACCAGGTAACAATGAGAAATGAGATAACTTGCGAAGAACAGTTGCGTGAACTTTTCAATGAACAGAAACTGAAGATCCCCATTCTACTGCACATTTCAAGGTAAAAGTACGACTGCGACTTCTCACTGCATTTTCCATGAAACCAAATAATGTTCGTATGCTGCCGTGTTCTGTTATCCATGCAATGTATGTCGGCTCTTGTGAAATCATTAATTCTATGTTGATCTTAGTACTCTTTACCACTGGGTGAACAAAGTGCAATGCTTACACAAAAGAAAAGACCTCAGATGATAAAAAGGGGAAAAGTTTGGGCAATCTACATAAGTACATTCGTACAACAAACTGTCATTTTTCTGTTATATAGCAAAGCATATAGAGTTTCCTCTCTTAACTCAGTCTTCAGGCAGTCTGTGATTCTGATAGCCACATTAGGAAAAACAAAAGTACGAAACGAACATCATCGCCGTCATGAATCATGATCATGGGTGCTGCTACAGCTTAAGTCCATGCACTAATCTTTCGAAATGTCGAAAAATACTTTCATGCAAAAATTACAGAAGAAATGCAAAAAACGTGTACCGCCATGCATACAAGTGATCAGATCATGTTAACGTTATAGTTTGCACAGTAATAACCAGGTATGATTTTTCTACGGGGGCCGGGGGCTGGAAGCAAGTATTTTCTGTGAATAAATCTGGTCCGTCTAAAAATCATTTTGACTTTAAATCAATTAATTTTGTAGTTCATATGGTACACATGGTTTATTCTATTCATTGAGGTGTCCTTTTTGTCATCTATTGTCAATATACCCATGCTGGCTTCTATGATAGGGACGAATTTTCATTTTATTTTTAATCACTTAATTTTTTCATTCACACCTTATGATTCTTGCGAATAGAAGTCTTCCTTTCTACATTTCCTCTATCAAATATCCCAGAGTCATTCTACAGACACACCCATGACCATGAACCGTCGTTTTACATTGCCAACAGGGTTCTTTCAGATAAGAAAATAATATTCGTCAGGTCCATGCTAATACGGATTATATTTCGGTTACACCATAAACTATTTTTCTTCTCTAATATTTGTGATGCGGTTGTGCAATATGATTTTTGTTAATATGCCGTTGCAATTATAACGTACACTGTTTGCTGTAAGGTATTACAATTGAAGCGAAGGAATTTTATTTCATCTTAACCATTCACTATCACTAGTATCCCCTTTCACGAAACGTAGGAGTAAAGGAAGCGCATATTTACTGACTACTATCTACTTTATATACACATAGTAAAACTAAGCTAAAAATCTCATGTACTTAAAAACAAACTTATTATATTACATATAACCGCACATTTACATCTGCAGCTCAACTATGCAGTAGATGTTTATATTTGGTGAATAATTTGAAGTTCCATTAAAACTAACAACTGTAATATACAAGTGTAAAAAGACATTTATAGGACTGTACGGTAAAGCGCATGTACAGTAATCTAAAATTATTTAATGCGGTGCTTGCACAACTGTACAAGCTGTAGAAAAATCCAGCTAAGCGAAATAAATTATCACACGATCTCCTCGCAAATAAATTTGTTAAAAGTCTCCATAATACTCATTCAGGCATTGTTTATAATCATCAAAAGAAATATGGAAAGGTGACTCATTCCGCTTAATGGTGCCCTCTCCTCCCCCACGCTGCTTTTTCTGTACGAAATACTCTTGTACAAAATGGGGAGGTAATTCAATACACAACACAATTAGCTTACTGTCACATTTTTCATCTTGCTGGTGTAGCATGTACTTAAACAGAAAATCAGACGCTATTCCCACCGACGTTGTGTCATTCGTGGTCCAGTTCTTGCAATTACGATGAGAACTCTTTCCTTTTATATGTGCACCATGCCATATTAAATTGATCTCCCTGTAAATACAGAACAGTGGTGATACATAAGCTTTGTGAAACAAAAAATGCAGTAAAAGTATTTCCTGAGCAAGCGAAAACAACAGATAGTTTACCAAGACGGGTCCATAATGACATTCTTCCCATTGAAGGAGTACAAGGCTGAGGAAGTATTATCCACCAAGACATTGCTACTGTGGAAGATGTTGGAGTTGGTTAAAAATACATCGGACCATGATGCAAACAGTGTTTTGTTGTGCAGATTTACGATGGTGTCCTTGTAGTTTCTAACAAGACTCCTCATATTCACACCTCGGGTGGAAAGGAATGCCCTAAAAATGCTGGTTATTCCTTGTTCCATAGCCTCTTTTTGGCACTGGTAGTTAATTTTATCAATACCGTACATATTCCCAGACCATGGGTCATTCAATGCCACCAGACGGAGTTGAGACGCTTTCTGGAAAATGACATAACAGATAAGCAAATGAAGTGTTAATACACTAATTGTTAATGAAACCCAGTGTGGAGCTAAATTTTAATGAGTCAATGAGTAGCTAGCTATACCGTCTCATTCCATTTGGTAATTGGACCAGGATTTACTGGTGGATCATTAGAAACTCCGTTGTCGACTGTGTAAGACCCTCTCACTCTCTGCCTTCTCGCAGCATCAAATTTTGTTCGTCTGGTAGGGACGCGGTCTGCAGCTCCTTTCCTCTGCTTTATGACGGAGTCACCCAACTGCATCTTTATGGGTATCAGACATTACCACACAGTTTTTACTTTACTATTTTCAAAGTATCTGTCTAATTAGTTTGATGCTAACAAACATTAAATTTTAAAACGGTATTACCAATAGTGCAACCCAGCCTTTTGGTATTCGACCATAAAATCTTCCTTTTTCCTCCACGTACGCAATTGCTCCAGGAGAAGTGAATTTTTCCATCTGAAATTATGTAATACATACATGCAAGCGTCATCAAACGTGCATCATAATGTGCCTCGTCGTATTAGTCTGCTGACCTAGCAGAAGACATTCGTGGCGACTGGCGACATAGGAATAGCTTGTCAAGATGACGCGGAATTGTCGGATGCAATGCTACTAGACGTATGGTATAACATCTATAATCTGTTTTCATATACTGATTAACCATTAACCTGCTCGCAGAGATTTACAAATTATAACTCTTTTTTAATCCTGTCTCGCTCGTTAGTCATTTATTTATTTGTATGTCTACAATTGCGGTTACGCATTTATAATTGGCTGGATTAATTTGGGTGGGTTGTTATCGTCTTTGTTTATCTGCCAAAAAGACAAAATCAATGGCGAGCAGCAGACACTAGACACAAACAACTAACACTTCGAATATAATCGTAACTGAGATTATTTATGGTTTATCGCAGAGCTGTCAAATCACACCAAAATAGAATTAAGAATGAAAAATTCAACTTTCTTGAATGGCTGGTGGAAGTCATGTGGTATTTAACTAAAATTACGGGTTAAAAAATACTTGAGTATGTGGGAGACATCAAGATATAATCACAGCAAACGTAGGACTTGCCTGACAATAAATATAATTTTTGCACTTATATCATGCAAGGTATTCGCATAGTACACACGTCAATCATTTTTACCCTTTTAATTTCTGATTTGCGTGACCGTGACCGCATTTATTGCAATGCAGTTGCATATTATATTACTACTCATAAATCATAAAATGTGTTATTTTATTGC
>JAHZNE010000736.1:0-14408 GCA_027744055.1 Callyntrura sp. NNG-2020
CCAGTGAGCTGTTTCTTCACTTCCTTCTCCTGTAACACATAAAAAACAAATGCATTCATAAAGAAGAGATGTAACAATGCAAAGAAGAAGAACGAGATGGTAACTTACGAAATCTTCCTTCGTCTTCGTTTGAGCCCGAATTTCTGATAACATATCATACACCGTTTGCAAACGAAGAACCTTGTGGGTAACCTCCAAGCATAATAATATACCGGACTCGTGATTCCTGATAGCTGTAATAATGCCTGGCCATAGTTCCAATCTTTCCGCCTGAAATCTTATTTTTGCCTTATCACTGCTATCATAAAAATGACGTCCCAGTTCTTCCATTCCGATAAGTGTCATGCATTTTCGCATGACCATATTGTAAAATTGAAGATACATGGGTGATGTCGGTAACACGTAACCCACCGGTTTTATGTAAATGGTAAAAGCCGCATTTTTGGAGATCACCGGTATTTCTCGTTTGGACATTGGAATAGGCTTCGTTGTGTACATCATGTGACCGTCGAAGATGTAGCTTCCTAATATCGCTTCCTGGCTTCGTACCAGTAATTTTTTCAAGTCCGTTGAATCTTCTTCCGGACTGAAATCCACACGGTACTGATGCAGTTGAAATTCTGGGGTCTTGTTCATATGAAGATAGTTAGTTAGCACATTGAAGACTTCCCCACCTCTGCCCAACTTAATAAAGCCTTCTCGAAGGGTTACGCGAATCCCTTTTCCCTTGTCATCCGAAGCAGAAGAACCAGAAGTTGTTTCCAAGTCTCTCGCCCTGGATGTTCCAGCTACGCTCCCTACAACTTGACGAACGCTACTGCTGAACGACTGCGATGAAGTATCTACAAATAACAAATAAAAGTAAATTATTCTATGATAAAATACTTGTGCTGTATCAAATACTAACAACCAACTGATATCCAGTCACCAGTCAGTTTTGGTTCTTACCTGCTGAACCTGCAGAAGTGACAGTAGTTTCACTAACTGCCTCCGACGTAACCGAGGCAGTGTCAGACATAGTTGACATGTGTCGCTGCAATTTCAGAATATAAAACACATTTACAACTGAATTAATGACTTGGCAATAATAAAAACAGAATGTATGTTTAAGTTTAAACAGTCAGTATGTCAGCACCTAATTCAATATTTTATTTTATGTAATAAAATTTGTCATATGTGCGACTTACTTGGATATCTGCAGGCTCCATCCGGAAACGACCTCTTGCTCTTCCCCGTGCAGGTGTGGGCATTTTACTCGACATGATGATTGGTACTAGGTACTACTAGTAATTCAGAATTTGTAAGGATATGACTAATTTTACTCGACATGATGATTGGTACTAGGTAGTACTAGTAATTATTGTTTTAAATAATAAAAAACTGATTTTATTTATCACTATAAAAAAGAAAAAGCAGAATTTGTAAGGATATGACTATTTTTTTTAAATTAACTCTACCCTCTAAACAAGTCAATTATATCAATCAATCTCAATTGTATTTATTTAGCCCTTGATCACAGCAATTAAAACTGGACAACCGAAACTACAAATGACAAACTCAGCTCGGCTTTTGCAAACTGCAGTGGACCTTCTATCTATCGCAATGAAATCTCAATTGTATTTATTTAGCCCTTGATCACAGCAATTAAAACTGGACAACCGAAACTACAAATGACAAACTCAGCTCGGCTTTTGCAAACTGCAGTGGACCTTCTACCTATCGCAATGAATATCGAAAATTGATTGAGACGGAATGTAAAATGGAAATTGGACAGACTGAACTGAACACGAAAAAATTGATTCACAAATGTCGGACGTCGTTGAACTCAAACCACAAACACAGCATGAAACAATTTGAAAAAAAACGGCTAAATAGAAAGTTCCCGAACTGCGAACAAATGATGATTGAACTAATGAAATACTGGTCCTCGTCCCTCGTGTCGGTCGACTCGGCAGACATGTCTCTACTCTACCTCTCCCACTCTACTTCACAAATGAACCCGCCGCTCAGAACCGAACGTATAGGCAAAGAAAAATGCACTCCATGCAAATGCAATTGGACAAAAATAAATTTCAAACCAATTAGCAAGCAAGCAAGCAAGAGGCAATTTCAACAAAAACCACGCAGACAAAAAAAGCACGGCGCATGCGCGCCTCGGTGGTGTGTTCGAACTTCGAACGACGCAGTTTACCTTACTTACCTACTTATTACTTGTGTTCTGTTCCGTCGGTTCTGTTGCATCATCGCATCGGTGTGTCGATCCATGTTTGTGGTAATGGCAACGACAAGAAGAGTAAAGTGTCGCTCATTGCATGCATGGGTCAAGTCATGACGCATGACTAATGTGGTACACTCAAAGAAAAGAAGAAAAAGATGACGGCGTTGAACTAGAGGACACGATAAACTTTTATCGTTTAAAATCCCACGATTTGCATGTTCCAAAGTCGATTTGCAATATTTAAGTTGAAATTTGCTATATGCGTCCTTTGAGATTCAGCGACAAAAAGAAACTATTTTTTCTTTGCTTTTTCCATCATTGCCCTCATTTGCTTAAATGCCGTTTGCTTTTGACATTTCCTGTCCTACTCTTAACCTTAATATCATATATCATTGCATTCGTTTGCGCTGTTTTATGTTGTGGAAATAGATTGTGCTTTGTGAAGCGTATGTATGTAATAATGTGATTTCCCTTGTTGAAACGAAATCATAATCATAGTTTTATTAGCATGTTATATATGTGCTTTGTTTCGTATTACCCAATGAATGGAAAGTGGAAGACATCAAGACATGCATGCATGGATGGTGGATTTCCATCTTATGTTGTACATTCTTGGTACCGTAATTACATTACTGAATTAGCACAGTACAGGTAATTAAATAATAATGTTTGTGTATATTTAAGTGTATATGTGTGTGTACAAAGGCATCAAACGTGCTTTCATAAAAAATAACCTTCAACAAATTTCAACGTATCAATAGGAGCCTGCTACTGCGCTCTGTTTCCATGGAGCCCGGCCCGATCTTCAAAAATACAGGTTAATGGTTTATCATGCTCAGTTGCTTTAGTAACAAGGCGAGTGCGTACGGGTCCGTATATACTGCCAAGGAGAGTCATGTTTGATCGTTGAAGGTCTATTGGTAGACTTACGGTAAATTTTTAAATTTTAGCTAGCAGATCATTGTAACACAACGGTGAAGTCGTCGCTGGTCTACATTTGAGCAACACCACGAACCAACGTCCGTTTTAAAAGATCCAATGCTATATTGTACAGCGGAAAGTAACTTCGAAATCCCTCTTTTCCAAAGCAGTCTACTACTTCTGACAAGCGTTCCAGGCATTTCAATATTATACTCTGGTCCCCTTCATCTCCTTTACCAAGTAATAAATCGTGACATTCAAAAAGAATCCCCTCCATTTTTTGAATCATCCTTGCCCGGTTTACATCCTTCAAGACGCAATCATGACATTGCTTATCTGATGCCAAATGGGCGTATTGACTATTTGCCGTTTCCGTACTGCCAGACCATCCACACTTGTCACATCGACTGGGCTCTAAAATGAGTAATGCTCCTTCCTGGAATCCTGACTTTTTTCCGAGCTGTTGTGGAAGAGCTATGGTTCCTGGGCCCCAATTATTTTCGCAAGCCTCACAACTGCAAATAAACCGATAACTTTCTGCCAGGAAACGCTGTCTGTCGCCAGTTTTCATGTGAGTGTATACTGGTTTATAAGTAATGGTTAGTTCCTCCCCTGCACGTAAATGTTTCATAGCCACTAGGGAAGTTACTAAATGGTGAGACTGTTTGACAGGGACGCAGTTTGCGTCGCAAGAGTGATTACAAAGAGAAATCAACGGATATACGGCAGCGGCGTAAGCTACTGACGACGCAGTAGCGACAGTTCCGTTTGCTTCGTCCGCACTTGTTACCAGTTTACTGAGCGAAATAGCGTTATACTTGATACTTTCCAGGTGCTTCAGCATAAGAGAAGCTACCATATCTTGAAAAGCATCGGTGTTGCTCCCATTGAAGTAATTGGTAAACATTTTCAAAATTTCTTTGAATAACAGCGCTTTCATGGCAGTTTGAAGGGCATCTCTGTCGTCCTCGCTGTCACTCGCTGTAACAGGAGGGTGAGAAATGAGATGGAAGATGGGTAAATATGAGTGTGCGTTGTAGACACCATCTTTGTCAAACCCGGATCCAGAACCAGAGGGTTTTCCAAGCTCCTCATTCGCAGCTAATTGTATCGCTTCTTTAGAAGCCACGGCAAATATTCTGAGGCACTGAATATCACCGTGGGGTGCATCCAAGCAATGTAAGATAGGTAGATATTTGTGCTCCAAATGATGGATTCCTCCACAACTACTAGAGTCAGGCGTAACCCTGCAGGCCGAGTCCCGACATTCCTCGCTGCAGAATAAGGCCTGAAACATGAAATGAATTTTCAATGAGAAACAAATACCCCAATGCTCGATCTATTTACACAGTTCAGCGCACGGTTCTTACAAAGCTACATTCCAAACATGGAATTCCGTTGACCATTCCCCTGGAACAGTGGTGGCAATGCCCGGTCTCCCACCTCAGCAAATCATTCAACGTACTGACAAATGGCTTATCAACAAATAGCACGCTTCCCGCTGCCACCTCTGTAGTCACCTTCAAATACCTTCCTCGCTCAGGACTGTACTTGATCTTCACAAAAGACTCCGCACTTGGGATGTTTGTGGAGGGCGCCGTAATTGTAAACAGTTTTTCTCGTATCTCCTTGAATTCCTGCACTTTTCCCCCTCCTTCACCTTTGTCAATCGTGGTTACCTTTCTGGCTAACTCACCACACTTGAGCTTTCTTTCATTCAGCTTTTCTTTTAAATTCGGAATAGATACCGCGGTCCGGTCTATAACCGCTAATGCCCTGTCAATATCTTCCAGAGCGGCCTTCCAATTTCCTTTCTGCAATAGTACTGCCGACCGATTTGTGTATGCCAGCATCATCTCTTCCCCATGGAGTTCCTTTTTCTTAATCTCCCTTTCATTTATGCAGCTGTCATCCATTGTAGTGGGAGCAAAGGCCAAAGCTAAAGTGTACGCTCTCAAGGCTCCCTCCATATTTTTGCTTTTGTAGAGAGCATTTCCTTTCTCTCGCAGAAGGACGGATAGTTGTGCACTTTTTTGAAAGTAGTTTGCATCTACCCCAACATTACAACATTATAGATCTCACATCCGTTTAAACTTTACAAGATTTATATACCTATAATAATTACAGTATGTCCGATGTCCGATATGCTGCTTCACTTACAAGGAGCTAACAGGGCTTGAATAACCTCCTGATCAAACGTTTCTTTAGCGCGGCCAATCCGCTCGAAAACGCTACTGCTGTTATAATCCTTGCCACTGACCGGTTTCACCCTAGCCACATTTCGCACCAAGATATCATTTAATCTCTGACTTAAACTGCACTCAATCTGGCGTCCTTCATAAATACAATTGGCAAGCGGTTCCATGTTGCTGACGTCACAGTGTTAATATTAACTAGCGATTAGGCGATTGTTGCTGGATATGTACGATTCTATTGGCGAAACTAAAAAAGCTACAATTTCACTCGCAAATTGTAAACAACACCGTCTGATGTTTTAAAATTCCGAAGACCGCTACTCCTTGCCACACAGTGTGCAGAGATCAGCTTCCTCCTTCTAGTACGCATAACCACGTTGTAGACCAACGATAAAAAAATGCGATTATTATGCAATGCTCATGTGTACCAATTACAGTGGAGGTGCATACTAGTAGCGTGTTCGAAAGCAAGTTGGACCAACAGGCTACTACTCTTGTTCTGCTTCTTCCCCTTTTTCTTGCAGACAGTCAAATCAACAGTAAACAGCATAGACACGTTAGAGAATTCTGAAGATCATTCAAATTCCTTAGGAAACGTTCGTCTCTCTCTTTATTTGCTGCCTGGTTATTTCTAGAGAAAGGCTACTTGCTATTTGCCATGAAGCCGAAGGCGATAATAAGTTATTTTTATTAAATGTATATGCCACTCTGTAACAGGAAAACTGAAATGATTGGTCATTTACTAAAAAAATAAAATAAATGGTTACACTAATGTAACAACATGTTCCAAATTCCCCAGTGCAGACTATTAGGTTGATAATAGGGTAAAAATGATTGGTTAAATACACTGGATGACTTTAATCAGCATGGCCAGTTCAAAAGTGTACAGCCGCTGCGGTTCTCAGAAAAAGACAGTGTCGTGGTGGAACCTTTGTGCTCATCGCTCATTTCATCGTCCCCACACAGGGGACCACCAGAGCAGTAGTCCGAGATCGTACAATCCGATTAACTTTATTAAGAAATGTAGGGACACCCTCCTCTTGGTAGAAGCGAGCAGCGGACCGGTGGTAAAAGCAGCACTGGGAGTGGGGCAAGCTGGAACAGCAGCCGCGCTGGTATTTGGAACGGGGTGGGGAGCGTCATATTTGTGGTCAGCCGCTACTGCTGGTGGCGACCCGATTGATGATGATGGACCTTACAATTCACAGGGATATCCTCTTCTTATATCACCCGACCCTTCTGAGGGTCACAGCCAAATGGCTCAGTACATAGAGGAAGACGCCATACTTCGCTACCTGGACGAACGGAACCAGCAGGCCAATAAGAGAATTAATTTGACTTACTTTCATCTATCCAGTTCGTTGGTTAGTGCCGGGTTGGCTGCCATTTTGTCTTTCCGCTTGTTCAAAAATAAAAACTTCATGGTTCAGGTGGCTCACCGACCCCTGGTGGCAGTGGGGATTGGAATTGTTACGCCGTTCTTGTTAGGATCTCTCGTCCGGAATTTACCCCGTACGCCTAACCCACATAACAAATTGGTCCCTTTTGGAACAAAAGAAGTTGGCCATTTACTGTACGCTGGAACTCTAGGCTTGATCGCGGCACCTCTATATTTACTCGGAGGACAAGGGATGGTCCGAGCGGCGTACGTTACGGCAGGATCAGTAGTAGGCTTACAAGGCATTTCAAAAATTCTCCCAACCGGAACCCTGACAAGTTTGGAGACCCCGTTGATGATTGCTATCAACGCCGTTTTGATGTCCTTTTTAAGTAAACCAAAAGTACCAAACAGTAATCAAACTCCTGTTTCGTCATTTTCGCCTACGTTTAATTCATTTCAATTTCACTTTTCTAGTGACATTACTTCTCCCTCACCACCACTTTGCGTTCATGCCCCTCTACCGTTTCATGATGCATGGAGGTCTTCTCATATACTCCACAAACTATGTGTACACTATACACAAAATAGAAACAAGTGCACGATCCCGTCTCTATGACCCTGTCAACGCAGCCATGTCACTCTCCATGAATATCCTCAACATCTACGGCAGACTCGCCTTTCTACTCCCCCCTCATTTCCAACTGTGTCGGGATCACGTGCTTCATCTTCCCCATCAGCATCTAATACCAACAAATAGTCAAAAGTCCAGTTTCCCTGTATCGTCCACATTAGGGAAACCTTTTCAAAATCCAAAGCTTCCTCCATCCGGAACCCACGAAGGAGGGAAGGGTTTCCCGAACGGAACGGGTAAAGGGGACGGGTCTGAAGTTTGACTAGGACGTATATGATATTGCACTTTAGTAACAACCAGTCAATAAAAACCTTTCAAATTTTTCAGTGACAATGATAAACCTTTAAAAAGCGTATGTGATGTGATAATGATTTCATTGCGTAAAACCGTGTCAAGAGGTTAGACATAAGACACGGATAAGTAGTCTGCTGATTTTCTAAAATTGACACGAGGAATGTTGGGTTTTATATGTACCTGTAACTTCCTTTTGGAGAAAAATAAAAACAATAAAAGAAAAACAATGTGTGCATGATCATAGATAGCCCACTAAANCTGTAACTTCCTTTTGGAGAAAAATAAAAACAATAAAAGAAAAACAATGTGTGCATGATCATAGATAGCCCACTAAATGGTTATGGTAGTATTGTTAATGCATATATTAGGGTGTTAAACCTGCTTCAGGCAATATAGGAGTGGGCTATGGAATTGGTATTGTCATTTCATTTTCCTCTAAAAAGCCAGGATTTTAAATATAGCCTCTAACCTCCTTGCTAAAAACGCAAACACGTTGAACGATTCACATGTTACGAATGGAATATACCGGGAAATGGAGATATGGCACTGGGCGGGAGGTGCCTTAAAATGTTATCATGAATGTATATGGCTGGTTCAAAATGAATCTACTCAAAAGTGACAACGATAACCCCCATATAATGTTGTATTATAACGGATAGCCCAAAGTTTGGACTACAAAAGTGCTGTGCACAAATTTTTATTGAAACAATCGGTGCTACTGATAATATCCGAGTTTTGGAAAAATCGTGTTGTTGCTCATGGGCTGCACGATCTTTTAAAAAAAATTTGGTTGTCAACCGTTTTCCCTTGGTTTTTCTGTTGTTTTTTAATGGAGCTTGACTACTGTGTTAACTAAATGCATGGATCCATGCGGCAGCAGCTTAATAGTTACCATGCTACAGAAATTGTAAGCAATAACCAGTGAATGCATTTAGAAAGATATATTATGTTATGGTCTTCTGTCATCATCGGTTATAATCATATTTATCTTTATACTGACTTTATCACGGCATCACTCATCACTCGTATAGTCGTATCACGATAAAGCAAAACACACATCTTTCTTTGCATAATTACTGACTTACTTTGTCAGTTTTGGTAAACTTGGTCTTGGTCGCATGTTAGTCGTTTGTACTAAAGGGTTCCGTTGCGTACACACTGGCAATCCAATTCGTCATCATGGCTGCTATCCCAAGCCAAGGATTGGAATCTAGAAGTGATGAGAGGAATCCGTTCACGCTAACGTGGGATGATTTCCCAAGTTTGGTGAGTTAACAAAGACAAGGGGAAAATGAGTTTTGAAATAAAAACGATGAGTAATTGATTTTCTGTTTATGCAGGTACAGCTGCACGTTCTCCAATTTTTGGACAGACGGGCCATCAATTATCTTCGGCAAATCTCCGATTCTGCAAGGTGTCTCATCGAAAATGTTTTTGGGTTGCATGCTATTGTACCCTCACGAAATCGATCAACTAATTGGAGATACATGTTCAGTATCGGAATCGACCCGGACTTAACCAGACAAGTGACGACGGAGGAAATGCGTTACATTTTGAATCAAATGGAGGGAAAGTTTATTCACACTTTGGAACTGTGGGACACCCCGTTCGACCTGGGGCGGTTTCCCTTTGACCGCTTCATCCAATATCCTCGACTTATCAGACATGTGAAACTTATAAACAGGGATGTTACAATACTTCACAGTGTCTTCAGCAAGTGTTCCCGTTTGAAGACCCTGAAATACGAAAGAGGATATGAAGATATACCAGAGGTAGCTCCAATGCCTACCTGCAATGAGGCCATCATGGCTTCACTGCCACAAACCTCTTACAGCTTGACTTGTTTGAAGAAGTTGGACCTGTGTTGTTATTACCATCTCGATTTTGTTATTGGGTGTGACTGGGGAGCTGTAGCATACTTACTAGTGGCTTTGCCAGTTTTACCATCCCTATCAACTTTTATAATCAAGTTTTACGATGCCTTGAGAGCTAATGCGAAAATGCACCTGTTATGCTCCGCCTGTTTCTGGGACTTCCTTGCAAAGACACCCAATTTGGAAACACTTGTTTACACCTCGGCAATTTTCCCAGAGATCTACGGAAATGTGGAAATAAACTCCAGGACTTGGAGAGCCATCATCCAAAAATTTGGATCCCCATGGTTGAAACAGGTGGAGGAATCCTACGACACTCTGTCATTTTCTCTTGTTGAACCAATCATAGTGAGCGTAGCACGGACTCTGACTCACCTGAGTGACCTTACCATTATATTAACTGAAATTAATGAAACTGAAAATACCGCGATTGCTACGTTTCTTTGTCATTTGTCGACGCCGACTCAGCTCGGCGTATATTGTGGAATGCTTACGAACTTGACTCAGCAGCCAGTGGAGAGGGACGCCCTGAAAATATCTGATATATTTTCACTTATTCCCGTTGAGAACGGTTATGTTCCTCGCCTTCCGACGCAGCCATCTTACCAAAACTTAACCATATTAAGTTTTACGTTCAACTTCTCGCCTGGAACAGTTCTGTCGTTGAATAAAATCGTGAACAATTGCCCTAAATTGTTGGTTCTGTCCGTATTCCAAGGGAAAAGTGGAAACGGTCCAGTTTTTTGCCATTTCGACGAAAATCCAACTAACGGTAGTCCTTTCACCAACCTACTCTCTCTTACTTTACGCCGTCTCAGCATTGGCGACCTTACTTCACCAACGTCCTCCATAATTGGATTGCTTCTTCAGTGCAGAAATCTGTCCGTGTTGGATATAAAATACAGTGACGACTCCCTTTGGTACAATCACGTCAACAGAGGGATCCATGTGACGGACCTGTTTCAAATCCTGGCCAGTATGCCGAAGTTGAATGCTATACGCTTAGACAAAATCTACTTCTATTTGTCATCACCACTTTTCTGGACTTTACATTTGGATGTCGGAGACGCAAGCAAGCGGGCTTTCCTGCGGCGAGCTGGAGGCTTCTTTAATTTCTGCCAAACCCCCCGTCGACGAATTATGCCTGTTGGTGCGGTCTTCCAAAACGTGGTCGACGCTAATTTTCATATGGGAAACATGCTGGAATATTGAAGGCAGATTAAAAAATTCACGATCAGGCTGCTGCTCACTTTGCACAATAGAATGAATGAAAACACTATTGAAAACTCAATCTGTCGTATATGTTTTCTGTGATAACCCATGGGCGACGTATATTTATTACACTCGTATGACATAATAACAATAATAATAAAATAATGCACGTATTAATATTTATGATTAATCATAAAACCACAAAAATGTGGAATAAAAAGTGGGAAAGAACAGAAATAAAAGGAAGTGAACAGTGATCACTGCTTAGTTGAGAAAGAGAAGGAAGAGGAAAGAAACGAGGAATAAAATAAAATATTTAAAATAAATTATAGCTACAGCAGACGAAAAAAGACGCATAAAAATGTGTTGTACATCTTCTCTCCTGGGAGCTGCGGCTGGTAACTGGCAAACAGGAAATGTGGCAAGGATGCTAATGTGACTACTCCTTCGTAGGAGCTGACACAAATGTAAAGTTGCCTCCTGAATATCCGCAGGTTTCAGACTAGTTGGGATATGTAGACCCACCGACATCCGATAAACCTGTCGCTGTTGTTTGTAGATTCTATCTACAGGGATTCGGCATAAGTGGGGAAGAAGTCTTGAGCCTGGCCAGTACCGCCATAGTCCATGGGCAGGGATTCCTTGGGAATGTGCTGGAGAAGATGTTGGGTCCATTTTTTCTTGTCAGAATCGAAAATGTGGATCTTGTCCATGGTGTTTTGAGCGAGAATGGGTTTCACAGCTTTGAACGCTTGCCAGAATACCGAAGGAGCTATTGGACAAAATTGATTAAATAAAATAAAAATTCATAGGGAATCATTGTGGGTTTCGGTAGTCGATCTTTGAAAACGTAATTTATTTCCGGTTTACCATTTACGAAATGGGCAGAGAACAACGTTTCGGGAAAGTTAGCCTCGAATTCCTTCACGACGCGCAACACATTTTCAATAGAGTCCCAGTGGGCCACCTTCCAAAATGTGAGTTCAGCGTAGTCAACGATCACGTGAAACTGGGTTACCCCAGCGGCCTTACACTTTTCCATAATAACTTCCAGCACCTTGTACATGAAGCGGCAGGAGTCCTCTTTGAAGCCCATACCAAGGATTTTCCTACCATCCCAGCGTCCAATGGGCAACAAAAAAACGGGTCGACGCTCCGCGTCCGTACCACTGTAGTAAAGCTTAAAGTCCTTCACGACAGCGGCAGGAATTTGATATTTTTTAATGGACTCAATGTCATTGGTGGAGCGCCACTCCATGCTTTTACGTAGCATTTGCTCAGCCTTCTGTGTGTTCAGATTACGGGCTCGGAGGAATCGGACGAGCATATATTCGTCCCGGACAATGTCCTTCATATTGTCCCGGAACTGAACACAAAAAACAACAAAAGATTTTTATTACTTCTCTAAACTCTGTTCCTCTCCCCATCACCAATTGCATCCCAAGTATTCTGAAACTTACCTCCTCCAAAGCCAATTTTTCATTTTCGCGAACCATAAAAGCCATGGCTAATTTGGATTATTTGGTCACAATCTCCAAAATCAGCAAAGCACTAAAAATTTCCAAAATATGATTTCGTTTTTCTCGAAAGAAATTCAAAATAAGGCAGAAAACTACTGTAATGGTTCACTCTAAGTCGGGCACTCTGAACGAATTTTTGGTATTCCACACAAAAATAACACAAAGAAGAGCCAGCAAAATCAACGGCGATGCTGCTGTTGCTGCTGCTACTCGGACTAACTGGCAAGACGAAATGATGACTGGACTCGCTGGAACAGTCTCCTTAATATACTTTGACAGCCACAGCAGCAAATACAGTTGACGAGAAACGTCGATATGTGAGAAACCATTTTTTCAGCTTGCGCTGTAATTTTTCTCTGTGGTCACTACTATGTATTTTGTGGTGGGTCAATAATAATAAAAATATTTCTCGCTGTCAACAAAGCCATTCATCGCCACATTTTTCCCATTGCATTGGCATTACAAGACCCACGAAAAAATCAACAAAACGTTACAACGTATACCGTTCCGTGAGGATACGAAAAAGAGCACCAGCGTATTATAATAATCATCATCGTCCCCATCACCATCCTTCTAACGTGGCATTCTTCCAGATTCAGCAGACAGATTCTCGCGTTGTAGCTCGTTAGGAGTTAGACAAGCACAGGTAATGACCAATTGTCTTTATGGACACGTATACCTATACTTTAACCTGTTCTCTGCCCTTTTTGTGTTGAGCACAACAACAGAAGAAGAAAAATGGGAAAATAGCGTAATGATAATCAGGATCAAGGTCAAAATTGTTGTGATTCTTCCCCATCAGCAGCAGTGGAACTGCCGCTACTATCAACTAACTACGCTGGGGTTTCGTGTTATCCGGCTTATTATTTTTTAGTTTTCCTGATCAAATCCTCGTGTGCTGTGGGAGCCCATTAAAATGGTCCTATCGTACAGTTACTATTCAACGTGTAGCATATTATTATTATGATTTTATTTTTCACACTTATCCCGCAAAAAAGGGAAATCCGCAAGTTTGCCAGATAATAACGCGTGCATAAATTGCCAAAAACTTAAAATGATCGGTAGTTAGAAAATTTTAATAAACAAAAAATATAACAAAAATGTCAAATATTATGAAGCAACGAAGATGATAATAACATAATAAGGATATGCGACCTATAGCGCTTAGTAATGGTGGCAATTATTGCTACGACAGGAACCTGTTTATTGCTCATTGGAATCCCTCTTGGACTCTCGGTGCAAAAGCGAACAATAAAAATTGTATATCTTTTAGCGGACACGAACGCTAATTCTGCTGGTGGTTTGCTGATTACCAAAATGCTCTATTATTCATTGATTGGCGCTTAATTGGGGAGTAGAGTATAGTGTACACATAGATCTCGAGAATATTTAAATGACAGGAAATGAAGCAATTTGCCTTCTTATCGGAAGATAAAAGAGTAAAATACCGTAAAAAATTGTCCCGTCGCAACTCGCAACTAGGTGCACGCCTTATATGTACATTGAACATCGTAGTGTCATGGCATTTAATATTCTGACATTTTTCATGAACTGGACCATGGGGTCTGTTGGGAAAAGCATTTGCTTTTAGTAAAGAAACAGGAACAGAAATATGCGCTAGTGGTGGTGAGTAGTGAGTGGCCTTATCAGTGCAATGTAAATGACAAAAAGTCAAAAGGAAATAAACTCGTAAAGAAGATTGGGAGTGAGTCACCAAGTCACCACACCGACAAACTCCATCGGGCATTCATTATGATCAATATGATCAGGTCAAAACCACCGAGATTACTAATGTGAGAGTAAATACTAACACAACACCACAACAAACAAAATTACGCAAAAGAAAACAGAAAACCTAAGCCGGCCAACAGGACAAGGCGACAAAGAAAAACAAACGAGGGAATTCTGGTTTTGCGATTACAATTCACGCTTGCTTTATCCTACTGGATATTTGTTTGGTGCCTAGAAACTGGAATGTCATTTTAGTATTGGCTCTATGCCGCACATTATTGGAGGAATGAATGGAATGATGGTGACGACGAGCTGGAGAAGACGTAAACAGTTCAGTCAAATTGCAGAAAAATGAAGAAATATTAGGAACGCACATGCAATGCAAAGACTATGCCTACATAATATATTGACTTTTTGCTGTGCAGACACAA
>JAHZNE010000737.1:0-25687 GCA_027744055.1 Callyntrura sp. NNG-2020
TAGATGGATGATATGAAGCAGCAAGCTAGTTTATTTTTTACGAAAATTATGAAGAGAGCGTGTGTTCCTGGTTCTTCTTTCACAGGGGAAAAGTTAGAAAAGCTAAAATTGGCCTAGTCAAGCAAACTGATATGATGACTACGATGAGGATACATGTTCGTAATGTACCTTAAATTCGTGCTGCCACACGGCTATATTGCTTTCTTGCTAAAAATTATTCTTGTTTTTACTACTCGCGCTCTGGCTGGGAAAAATTGTATCTGTGTGTGTGTGTGCCTCTCTTTCGCTCGATCTCTCTCTCTCTTTCTCACAATCTATCTGTTTATTTGGATTGCCAAGAAGAAAAGTGAGAAGAGAAGGTTTATTTTCGGTGGAGAGAGAGATACTGCAGCAGTGTGTAGTAGCGCAAGCAACAACAGCACGTTCAGCGTATAAAGTACATCCGTGCGGTAGAAAGAAGTGAGTTTGTAGCAGCAGCAGCAGCAGACCATCTGGCTGCTCTCTCTCTCTCTCTCTCTCTCTCTCCTTCTGAGCGTTTTTTCGATTTTTGGCTGAGAAATTACTAGTACGTACACACATCTTGGTAAGTAGGTATTTTTCACAAGACTATGGAACCGAGAACTGATTTTTATTTCCGGAGTGGAAGAGGCAGTGTGTGTGTGTGTGTGTGTAGTCATCTCATTACGTCAGGAAATATCAGTGAACAGAAAACGATTGAAGGCAGAGCATAAAAAATGCATGTACCTACGTACATCGAAGTTTACAAGCAGTAGTAAGATGAAACCACATAACTTTTCATGTTTATACAGTTAGATTTGACTTTTCAAGTCAGGGAGACACAAACATAATGCAAAAAATTATCAGGGAAAAGCCGATAGGAAAATAATCAGATGATCAAGTTGGTTTTCATTCATCACAGAAAGGGAAATGTCAAAGGCAGGAGAAGGGGAAGCAGTATAAAATCTTATTACGTTCTAGTTTCTCTCTCTTCTTCCCTTCTCTTGTGACGAGACGCAACAGAAGGAAAAAAGGGAAATTTCCATTTACCGGACCATGCCAGATTTCCTTTTTTAATAAAATGGTAATTTCATGCATTGTGCGTATTCTCATTTTCTGAGCATTCAAGCGGTACAGTGCCAGTTGGCATATTCCTCATTTTCTCGGGAATCATCCGGAGTCTTGACTGATGTATCGGTTTAGGGATTTCCGGGTTGGCAGTGTGCAATGGGAAGCTGTAGGAGTGTGTATCTATTGAATGGTCAGCTTTTATACAAGAAGATAATTGGAAATGGACGACTCTATACCAAAATGGAAAGTTCCAACAAAAGCCAGTTACTTGTTGCACGGCCAAAAAAAGAAACAGGAGCGGAAAGAGGTTTTGAATAGGCTAGCTTTTCTTGGAAGAATCCCATCAAACTGTCATGTGTACAGGGAGAGGGAAACTCCGCATTTTCAAACGAAACCAGAGAGAGAGAAAAAAAAGATGTGATGACGCAGACAGGGCGAGAGAGAGAGAGAGAATCCTCTTCAGTTCGGAAATAAACTCTCCAAAAGTGTAATAAGCATAACACCGGGAGAATTAATTTGTCCCTTGCCAGTGAATTTGACACTGACCCTAACCAGGCAGTTTTATTAGGATTTTTGATCATTGCCGCGGCACAAAAAAAAATACACAGCCCACAACCACTTACTTGTCGTCACCTTACCACAAAAAGGATAGTCATTAACCGACTCCTCTCCAACACTTTACAAAACATCAACACGATAATAAACACAAGATTAATAATAATGATAATAATAATGAGAGGGCTTGATGTTTTAATCAAAATGAGTTGATGTTCCTGTTATTCATTCATTCAATTGAACAAAAACCCCTGTGAATCCAACATCGAATCAATGAACAGAAAAAAAATGCGGAGATGTGAGCTGAATTGGTAATTTTTTTTCTCTCTTTCTCTTTTTTCCAACTGCTGCCTTCTGCTGCTGCTGCTGCTGTTGGTAGTGGTGGTGGTGCTCCTCCTTTGTGTATAATCCAACAAAAAAACACACGAGACTCCCGTTCCCATCCCAAAATGATCATCCTTCAAAAAGACATGCATGTACCATGTACCTAATCGTCGTGCCTATATAAGACCAATGTATTCTAAAGCTACAATCGCTCTTTTATATTGCCTTTTTTACTTTGTTTGCCCTTTGCTCTTCAAAATCAGTTTTTTTTCTCTCTCTCTCTGACTTTTAGCGCATGCACACGTTGTTAAACGAAGCAAACTGGCAACAACAGAAGAAACTGGCACTCGCCACGCCACACACTACCGAATAAAACGTACACACACAACTACTACTCGCTGCACTGGTTTTCCGAACGTGCATTTTATTTTTATGAAAAAAAATTCTTCCATGCAGGCAACCCAGCCAGCAGCAGGAGCAGGAGCAAGCTTTAGCATCATTTAATTTATTGGTTATTGCAGCCTTGTTGACTGGTGTAAGAAGGTTGAATGAAAGGTTCATTTTTTTATCAAACTGTTGAATTGAATTGCCCCTTGGCAAACAAGCTAGCATACATACATGGAGATGTTGTTGATGATGATGGTAATAATAATTCTGTTTGCTTAGTAGTTGATGATGATAGCTCCTGCTGTACCAGCAGCAAGCCCCACCACCACACCAGACTTTCATTCAACTGATTATAAATTCTAATCAGGTTCACACACAACTCAGCGCTCCGACGAATCAAGTAAAAGAAACTTGCCGATTGTCGGTGGTGACGAAGACTAAATAGCTAGTTATAGAGGTTTTCTGCTTCAGTATCTCAGCGTATAGGTACGATAGAAAAAAATGAGAGAGAGAAAAAAAATTATGCGGAATTTGTAGTAACAAGAAGAATGAAAGGGAAAGCGTTAAATTTATTTTCACAAGGTGAATAATGACATGATGAATTAAATTGATATAACTGCTGGTTCTGGCTGCCTCTTTCCGCCGCACCACCGTTGTGCTGCTACACTATCTCTCTCTCATAATTTTGCCATGTCCAAGACGAAAAAAAATATAAATTAAAGTTGGAATTGACTAGGCCAATTTTTTATACTGTGAATAATTAAGATGAATAGGTACAAAGTGTATTTCATTTTTCCTTATTGCCCCCAATTACGTCGTTTTTTTTTATCAGTGCAAGGCTACATGATAAATAGAATAATTGCTTGTTGAACTTGCCGAATACATAAAACATTCTCTCTCCTTCTGTTGCAACTTTACCTGCTTAGTGATGGCTCTCACGTCATCATTTTTTTCTTGTTGGCGTAAGTCCAGTTGTAAACGTGACGGTGATGGTGGTGGTGGTTGATGGCGGCGGCGGCGGCGGTGGCGGTAGTGGTATGTGTGTGAAAGGGAATATATAAGAAAGAAAAAAGCTGGCAAAAAATATAGCCAAACCAAAGTGCAATATTTTTATGCTGACTGCGAGGAAGAAGGAGAAGAAAGGAGCACAAAGTACAGGCGACGTTAAACACTTTGAGTACCACTGGTTCACTGGCTGTGGCAGTTTTTAGTTGTTGCTGTGCATGTATCTGCTACTCTCGGGCCTGTTCACGGCAAAATACTCGGAATTTTTATTTTTATTAGGCTTGATGTGTGAGTATATATCATATCATCGTAATATTCGCCCTTTTGGAATACAATATCGTGAACGTAACCCCCGATGAAAAAAACGGAGTATCAAAGCATCATGCAAAATAGTAACTTGGTGCGGAATACTGGTGAGTAGTAGTAGCAGTAGTAATATTGTCAAAGTGTTATTGCCTGGAGCACGTGCTTTTTCCCTGGTTCTCTCTCTCTCTGCTTTGTTACCACTACTTGTACTAGTAATGCTGCTACTGTGACTTCTTTTTTATTCTGTGAGAATTGAGAAGAGTGATCATGAATACTCGGAATTTTTTTTATTAGGCTTGATGTGTGAGTATATATCATATCATCGTAATATTCGCCCTTTTGGAATACAATATCGTGAACGTAACCCCCGATGAAAAAAACAGAGTATCAAAGCATCATGCAAAATAGTGAACTTGGTGCGGAATACTGGGGAGTAGTAGTAGCAGTAGTAATATTGTCAAAGTGTTATTGCCTGGAGCACGTGCTTTTTCCCTGGTTCTCTCTCTCTGTCTCTCTGCTTTGTTACCACTACTTGTACTAGTAATGCTGCTACTGTGACTTCTTTTTTATTCTGTGAGAATTGAGAAGAATGATCATGATGGTGATGATCTACATAATAAATATGTGCACATCAAATCATATCATCATACCATCATGAAAACGAAGTAGGTACGTGGTCGTAGCATCAGTGTGNCTGCTACTGTGACTTCTTTTTTATTCTGTGAGAATTGAGAAGAGTGATCATGATGGTGATGATCTACATAATAAATATGTGCACATCAAATCATATCATCATACCATCATGAAAACGAAGTAGGTACGTGGTCGTAGCATCAGTGTGGTACGTGCCTTGCCGTCGTGGTGCCATCGACTAAAAATATTTACTAGAAGCGTACCTAGAAGTACTTCTACTTGGCATTTTAAAGGAATAGTGGCATCAGCAGCAGCAGGCTTTCCTTTCAATCAGTACAAAATATGCTTTCAGTGAAAAAGTATTACCATCATCATCATGATCAGCATCGCCATCGTCATCATCGTCGTCCTCCTCGTAATCATCTTCCTCATGCATTGGAAAATTGCTTCCACAACTTCTCTCTCTCTCTCTTATTTCTGTTGATTTTTATTCGAATTCTGCATTTTTTCACGAGGGCTATAAAACACGGCTTACCATACGTACTACTACTAGAGCCACTGCTAACTATGCCATCGCCACCATCAGCCCCGCTGCTGCTGCTGCATCTTGGTAGTAGACTACCGACAGAGTTGTTCGTGCCGACTCTCTTTTTCTTCTTCATCTCCTTCACCGAAATGGGTTTGATGATTAGAACGATGATGATTATTACAGCCATTTTTACAGAATTACTTGTATATCGGCTTATGTGCATACCGCCGTAAGGCGGACTATTATGGACTATTTTATGTAGGAGGATTATAACGAAAAGGGATGGCTGTGAAAGTCTGTTTATCTTTTCATCTGAAATAGTTACTCAAAAAGAAAATGTGACTCGTTCCCTTTCCTTGTGTAGCAATTTTAGCATGAACCATGCGCCATTTCCCAGTGCATTTGCATTTTATTTATTTTATGAGCCTACTTTTTTGCCCTGTGTGAGAAATTGGCGTGGAAGGTATGCGATGGTAGGGAAGGATATAACCAACACACACAAACTCGCATGCTTTTCTGCGTACCAGAATGTATGCCGTTTGCTGTTACGATTATCATGTTCCTTGTTCATCTTCTCTCTCTCTCTCTCTCTCTCTCTCTCTCCCTCTCTCTCTCTCTCTCTGTGTGTCTTTGAGAATCTTTTGGTTGACTTGAGAAACGACAAGCTTGATCTATTTGGTATGTCGAAGGACTTTTTTCACTACTTCATTTTTCATCTCGCCAGAGAAACTATCGTGATCATCACCGTCGTCATCCTCCTCATCATCATCATCATCCTCCTTGCCACCGTCGTCTGCTCTTTTCTTTTCTCTGCACTATTAATGCTCCCACTACGACACCGCCACTAAGGCTTCTGTTTGCATGCGTGTAACAGTGTTATTTTTCTGCCTTGTCTTCATTTGTGCTTCCTCCTCAACAGTCAGATTTGCCTTGCCTTGTTGCTACTGAAAGGAACAAGCCGCATGCATGCATGCACGATGCATACAACAAGAAAATAATATGAAGCGAGAGATTTTTTTTCTCTCTCTCTCTTTCGTCTTCCTTGCGAACAAGCCATAAAGTCAATTCAGTCTGAAAGAGATAGGTAGTTAAGGAGAGATGGATGGAGTACAGATACAAAAAAAACGGAGGAAGACTTCGGCAAGAGTAACAGAGAACTGATGATGATAGCCGTGTTGGTGGCTGATGGCAGTTGCTAAATTCACTTGATGCTTCTACCGCTGCTGCTGCTGCTGACGATGATGATAATGATTATGATGACGCTGATCTTGTCTAAATTCAACAACATGAATTGCTGGCACTTCTCACATTCCATTCTCTTGACAGGAAAGGCAGCCACTGCCATCATCATCATCATCACCAACAAGAACGGCAACAGCAGCAGATCGTAACTGTAATTTTATAGAATTGCATAATATAAAATTGAGATGTTTCTCTTGTACAGGCGTACCTGTAAATAATATAATTTCGGTGACTCGAACCGACAACCCTGTCGTTTATGAACACACACACACACATACACGCGGAGGCGCATATTAGACTACACAGACAAGTTGGATTAAGTATCCAAATTCGTGTGTAGTTAGGTACTTTGTATGCAGTGTAATCAGAGCCTTGATAAACGTATCGAATGGCAGTACGTATGAGCTACACGCAATAACACAGACAAAAAATTGGCATTTTACATTTTTGACGATACATGCACACAACATATAATATATACTACACACATACCTTCCTCCCAATTACACGAGTGCCGTACTGCGACAGGGGAACAACGTGTGAACATTACATAAATAAACTATGATAGGCTGATAGAAAGGAGAAGCAGAAAAAAATTATGAAGCTTGTTTCTCTCTTCACCTGAAAATTATTTGCATGTTTCTAGGTAAGAGTGTATTTGGCATCTCGTATATAGGTAGCGTAGATATTTTTTTCCTTGGAAAAATATAAAAGTGCACGAAGATGAAAAATCCGCCAAAGGGGAATCGCTTCATTTTTCTAGAAAAAAATCCTTGAAGGGTAAAACTGGTGAACAATTTGGTGTGTGTTTTTTTGTCTTGAAGGAAGTTTTCAAAAGGGGAGATATTACAGCCGGATTGCAATTTACGTTTAACAAGCGTATCTTACCGTTTTTTTCCTCTGGTGACTGACTGGCTACCTATGGCTATTAGCTGTCCGTTGGCGTTAAATGTGGAACGATAGCTTTTAAAGAAGAAATACGTATTATAGGCACTAAAAGTTGTTTGACGGATCACTGACTAGGTGACTTTTGGCTGATGCCTGACTAGAACTTAAGTGTAGAAAGAGAGCAGCAAAAGAGCAAGAGGGCGAGAGAGAGAGAGAGAGAGAGAGAGACGGGGGAGGAAGAAAAATGCCAGATTTATATGGCTTAACAACATAACATATAGTTTCACATTTTCTCTCTCTCTCTCTCTCTCTCTCTCTTGTGCTCTCTGCCTCTCTGCTGCTGACAACGTCTCCGACGCCAAAGCGAGATATAGACTGTTTACTTTACGCTGTAGAGAGAAGAAAAAAAAACGAGGCAAAAGCCAGCAAGCGAGCATAAAAATTATTTGTAGCGATGAGGAGTTCAGTAACATTTTCAAAATCTGAAATGAAAACCCTGGCTTGGTTGTTGTGTTCGTATTCAAAGTGAAACTAAACAGGCGGATCTCTTCTTTGTACACGGAGGTAGATTTTTGTGAGTATACATGTATTACGGGTGTGCATGTTTACAACAACTGCATTCAAGTCTTACATAACTTTGCACTGAGTTTTGTCTCGCCTCGCTAACGCTGCTGACCAGCGTGAATTCCATCGTGAATGTACACAGGATACACCCATGTTGCTGACGATTTTCAGTTTTTAAATCCTCCTCCGCCCAAATTTTTTTTGCTATTGGGAAAATAAAGTAGCTTATCTGTTTATATACGTTTGTGTGTCTATCTATCTCCATCTCGCTTTCGCTGTCGCTTTGAAGAAGGAGAAGAGTCCAACCAAAAAAAATAACACATGAAATAAAATGAAAAAGGGAGAAGGAAAAAGAGAGGAAAAAATGACATTTTAAAAAATTTGCCACTATCCGCACCGCCGACCGACCACACTGACGATGTTAATGATAATGACAATGAATGACAAGACGATGAGAAGCTAAAGCTTGAGAATGTGGCTGTATGTATGTGTGTGTGTGTATATAATTACAAAACTCGCTACATAATACATTATTTATGAGAGGGAGACTAATGAATCCCAGACATTTCAAGACAATTTCACAAAAGAAAAGCTGAAAAAATCCTGAGATGAAGATGCCCATCATCCTCATCATCTTCATCATCATCCACCTCCTCATCACCATTATCATTTTCAGCAGCAGCAGCAGCAGCAGCAAACAGTGGTAGTCGTAGTTGTGGTAGCTGCAGAAGCATTATCAGGAGGACAATAGTTTTGAGGAAAAAATGAACACACACAGAGTGAAAAAGGATAATCATTAAAAAACGAAAGGTCTATATACCTATAACGACACCGCAGCGCACCCCTACTACTGGTACTACTACGCATTTTCCAAGAAATATACACGTAGGCAGTATTTAGGTATTGTATTAGGAGCATTTCTTGAAAAGCTGTTGTTGTCGTGGATGGGGACTAGAAAGAAGGTAGCAAAAAATGTAGGTGTACTACGTCGACGAAGAGAGTGTAACTCTAACTCCACTACTACTACTCCTGCTGCTGCTGTTACATTCATGGCAGTCATTGTCATTGTCAGGAGCAGGATCATTGTAATTTGTGACGTGAGGATGATAATGACATTGTAGGCTGTTTGTTGGACGAATGGATGGATAGGTGGATACGGGGAAGGAGAGGGACAAAATGGAGGAGAACTAAAGGGAAATGTAAAATGGTGACATTGGAGCTAATAGTCGAGAAGAAGAGCTGAATGAAGAGGGAATTACAAAAGGAAATAAAAGACACTCCTTTCACTAGAACGTAGAGAGAGAGAGAGAGATAGAGAGAGGCAGAGACGGAGAGAGGCGTATTGAAGAAGAAGTAAGAGTAACAGATCTGCCATTATTGTGAATGGGTGAATACAAGAGTGAGTAAAAGGGTAGTTGTGTGAAGGGTTTAGGAGTTGTAATTTAATAAAGAACTTAAAAGAGACACAATATGCAAATGCCACTTTACATTTCTTTGTTGTGGTACTTGAAAAGAAGGATGGGATTGTGGACTGTTTGTGGAGTAATTAATGTGTGCGTATGTTTAAAGCTTGTTTGGAGCGACAAAATTGAGAAATAATTAAAATGTTAACTTGAACGCCAACAAAAATTTTGTATTAAAAGTTGGCACTTATTTTGATAAAGATGAGAAATGACATCTTGAGCAATTGGTTAATTTGTTGTGAAATTTTTGTACGCCGCCTGTCCTAATATCTCCAGAAACGGAAACGAAATATTTTCGGTAAATGTAACCCCGTTGCATAACCAAACTCTCCTTTGTACTATTCTTTTACCTGTGTGCATGCACTGGTGCTGTAGGGGCGGATAGTTAACTTGAAAATGAAAAGATGAAGAGAAGCGATACGCAATAATGTGAACACAAAAACGATTACACGTATATATACACGATTACGAATATCCGTGTGGTGGTGGTGATACGATAGATAGCTGGGACTACATTGTGAACATAATGCACGAATGGACCAGAACGAAGCTGAAGATCAATGTACTGGTTTTCCGTCTTGTTCTCCTCTTCTCTCTCAAAAATATTTTTTTCCTCTAGGCGAATTCTCATCATGTCAACAACATCCGTCTCCGTGTACACATACTTTTCATAAAAAAAATAGCTTAAAAGCATTATTGATGCAAAAGCGAAATCGAGAGAGGGAGGGGGTAACGTGGTCGGAACATATTCATATATAATGGTTGCATTCTTAAGTTTAAAAGTGTACCAGTTGTTTGTCCGGGGGTTGATAGTCCAGAAATTAGACGTGTTCCGACCTTAAGAAAAGTTCCATTCAAACTCCGCCTTTCCCCTTTCCATATTTACTATCGCTCGGGAAATTCTTGCAAAAGATTTTTAAAAGAGCAAAGAATAGAGGCATATACGATCGTGTGTAGGACGACGGCGGGCTATATGATTCAGTAAAATTTCCTACACGATAAAGACGACACTCTCTCTCTACCTAAATGCTTTCCATGCCGGTGTGTGTGTGTGTGTGTGTGTTTATTTTCGGGAGATTGTTCTTGCGACTGAAAGTTACGACATACTCGGCAACACAGTGGCATGTTTATAATGCCACCTTTTGAATTAATTGCACGGTTCTTTCGTTCACCACAACCATCGCCATCATCATTATACTCGCATATTTTTCTAATCATCACTGTTATCATTATCATCATCCGTATTCCGTGGTGGTGGTGGTGTTGGTGGTTGGTGGTGGTGAACAAGGATGTGCTAGAGGACAAAAGTAGAATAGAGGAAAACCATCAAAGCCCATCACCACGTCACACTACAATTTTAGCTTGTACCTAAATAGATGCCTAGATAAGCAAAGCATTCAACAGAAAACATGATGACTCTTCGTTTTTTATTCGTATTCTGTATTTTTCCACCTGAAAATAAGTTTCTTTTTTTTCTTTTCATTTTTCGCCCAGGGCGCAACTCGTGCGGATGAGAGTGTGTACCAACAAGCTTACACCGTACACACACAGACACATACACACACACTCGGCAGGTCTAGAGTATCCTTTTAAAAAAAATAGGAAAAAATGTAAGTCACAAGACAGCAACAATAGCCATCTTCTTCATTATTCCCTGTGATTACTTCTGCTACGTATCTATTTACATCAAACATCTTTTTTTTCAATTATAATGTAGTATCCAATCCTACCATCTCATCTCACAAGGATGATACCTACACCTTGTGACGACGACGATGATGATGATGATGAGATGTCTATAAGCCCTGCATATTGACTTTTTCCTTGCATGCAGCCATCCTCCCTTTCCCTCTGTCCGTCTAATAGCCTGACATTAAGACACTTTTACATGCCATCATCAAAGTAATGTACACGACACGACCAAACATGCCATCCAAAATATTCTCCAAAAGTAACATGACGTATTGTACATATATTTAGCATGTTCGTTCGTCTATGAAATTCAACAATTGTCTACGTAGGCATCCCTTGTTCTACCATATTTTGTCGCTTCCTTACTTAACATTCAGTCACACCACCACCACTCATCCAAGAAATAGCCCAACCTCCCCCTCCCCACCACCATCACCTCGCTTTTATTTCACACACGTACACACGGTTTTTTTTTACTAATCACAGAAATGGTCGTCCATCGTTGCTCATCAATTTGGTCGGTTTGGCCTTTCCGAAAAACTGTCAGCCAAAAACAGTGAATATTTTCTAAACGATTCTCTGTTTCATCAATTCACATTAATACTCTTTTCTCTATTTAGAGAGAGACGGCTTATTATTTAGGCAGGTAGATGTAGACAGCGGTACTATCTTGGCAGTAGTAGGTGTTTCCCTTTTACTGCTCCATGTCTCTCTCTCTCTCCCTCACCTCTGTTAAAATAGTAATAATAATCATACCATACAACCATACCCATCGTCGTCGTCGTCGTCGTCATCCTGATGAATAATATATATGAGTATGCATATCTGTCTGTTTTACCTGTGTTCCTAGTTTTATTACACGGGGTCACGTCATGTTGCGTGTTTTGTCACAGAAAAAGGCATGGCTGCTTCGTATATACATTTATATGTATCGTGTTTTTGTCTCTCTCCTTTATAATTTCACGTTGTTGTCTCTTCCCCTTTCCATGTACATACCTATTAGACCTCTGTTTTCCGTATTTTTGCATATTTGTACATGTATTGTATTATTTATCTTCCAAATTGTTGGTGAACAATGTATCCCCATTATTACATACACACAGCTAGCTAGGTAGCTATATGTAAATATATACACGTATACACACATACGGAGTAATAATCGAGAGACAGGAGGACGTCAGGACAGGATAGCAACATATCGTTATCGCGTTTTGCTTGCATGATTATAATAATTTTTTATCCGTATTACCATGTACAAAATAGAATATGATTAGATTTTTTGCCTGATGGTTGCTAACTTTATTCTATGATAGATGGGCATGATGTGTGTCTGTGTGTAGTACCGGCTGTGTTGTTATTATTTTGTGACATGACGCCCCTTCAATAATAATCATAATCATCGTCACTTATCGGTACAGTACACACACACACAGAAATGCACAAACACGAACATAAACATACATGAACACGTAAACAACGTCTCTCTTACTTCTTGTTTGACATGTCAATACAGACTTTTTTTAAAGTTTGCATCCGTGTATATCGTTGAACGCTATTATGTTGATCCGTTAGACAACAGCAGCAGCGGCAGAGAAATATAAAAAAGTGCCTATATTCAGGGGATGTAAAACTATACGATGCATTCGCTTACTCACACGTCGCATCTTATTTTCATTTTTATTTGGCAGCTTCTGTTCTCCTTTTTCTCATGAAGATCAGCCTCTCTCGTCCTTTTGAGAGTAATGCGAAAGCTATAGGGCGAAATAGTGGTAATGCCTGTTTCCTTTGAGGATGAGGGGACGACGATGACGATGATGATGGTGATCATGTGATTCTGGGATTTTTAAAAATCCTTTTTACTTACATGGTCGACAACGACGATGACGGGGACGGTAACCATCGGGCAGAGACTGGCTGTCGTGTTGTTTCTTCTCTCTCTGTGAGTATTGACCGTGTCGTGTCGTGTCATCTCACTTGCTTCTGCTCAACTTGTTCATCTTCTTAGAAAACGTTCTCCTTGTGAAGCAAAGTACATAGTAGTAGTAGCAGGAGTATATAGACTATTGTGTAGCAGTTAATAGTGGGATGATTCATGTGGTCAGACATCGTGTTTGTTGGTAAAGAAGAAAAAAAACGAGTACAAAAAAGGATTGTTTAAAATTTTCTCTTCTTTTCCTTTTCATATTTTTTGGGAGGACAAGAATAAAGGTTACTGCCGCTACTGCTGCGCGCTGTATTTGTACCAGATAATCTGTGGCTTGGCTTATGACATGATTTTGATTTTTTTTCTTGCGTCTCTCCCTGTGTGTGTGTGTGTGTGTCGGTCGGCAATATCGGCATACGCAAAAAAACGAACGTTCCCCGTACACGTACGAACGTCATGTCATAGTCATGATTCATATTACTTTTGATGGTTTTACATTAAATATTATGGTCCGCTTTTAATAATAACAATAATAGTAACAACAATAACAATATGCCAACAGACAAGAAACCGCAGCCAACAACATGACATTGTTTACTCAAAACTGTACCGTACAGTAACGCGGCTTCAGCGTAATTTTATTTTCGTTTGTTTGCATTTGCGGTACTTTTTGTGCACTCTTTGCCTTCGCATTACTCACTAATACCACATACCGACTCGCTAAAGCCGAGGCATATAGGTAGGCATTATATAAAGACACACGGCACACAACTACCAATGCTGAGGAAAGCCACCCTGAAAAGCTTGAACAAGTTTCGTCTAAACCAAAAAGAACGTCACCACCAGCAGCCTGAGGAGTATCAGACAAGTCTCTCCGTATGATTCTCCCAGCTAAACTCCTTTTTGGTCATTATAATCTTCATCCACATCGCCGTCGTCAGGGCTCTGTTGCCAATAATCAACCTTTGCAATTGACGACGAGACGAGAGAGAAGTAGAGTAGTGCGACACGGGCACGGGTAGCCTAAATCTCTACAGGACATCTCGCTACTGCTCAATAACTAGTTCTCCTCTTCTTTTTTATTTTACTCTTTTCACTGTTGTTCCTTTGATTTTTAGCGTAAACCTGAAAAATAATAGTAATTGTAGTTCACAGCCTATTATGTTCCCTTTCCTGGGTAGACAGACAAGCAAGCATTATTCTTCTATCTTGTTGGTTATTTAGACAAGATGTGCACAAATCCATTGTTTCACTTTAGTTGTTGATAACGTGGTCGTAAAACGTTTCTTTACCTATGAAACAACAGGAGGAGTCATCGTACGCCATTGTGACAGAGACAACGTCAGAAACTTACTAGGAAATGCAACCACAACAGCAAGAAACAGCGTATTTACAGCGCATTTATCGCTCTGTTTACCTTATGATAAGGAGGGAATATAGACGAAAGAAGAATAAAATGACGGCTTGATAAAAATCCCAATTTCATTTTTACGCCCCCCGCAAACAATACCCACAATCGGTTATATAAGCATACGTACGTAGTATGTATCCTGTTGTTACTCTGCTATCGTCTGTAAATAGCGGTATTCTGCAAAAAAAAGATCAAAGACCATAAGAAATGCCTGGAAAACTTCAATTACACCGTCACTTTTTAATATGGATAACTTTCTGTAGAGGTTTTCCTACGTTTGTGCCCAAAAAGGACACGTAAGTGACTGCCTCAGTAAAGAGGGAAAATGTGTGGTGAGCAATTAATGAAAATGTGGCCAAGCCTGACTGAAGCACAAACAGGAAAAAGTGAACGCAAAAATGGTATAGAGATAGCGTTATCAGTGTTGTTGGTAAAGTACTTACGTACTACTACTTCTACTAAGGTAGACGGAAAAGCGCACACATTTGTCATACACATTAGCCGAAATAAAAAATTCTGGCTACTGCAGCAATTCTCTCTCTCCCTCCCTCTCTCCCGACGATGATTATGATCATGTTCTGATGATAATAGTTAGTGAAAATGAGTAAGTACTATTGTGTCTTCTACTGACTGCTGAGTGGCGTTGGCGTGTGTGTATGTGGCAAAGGCAATTTTTTTCCGCTGTTTGTTGTTACTACGGGTGGTAGTTGGCGGTGTGTGGTATGATGGTGGCCGTGCAATATGTCATATGACTCAATATAAGTATATGAATTATGAGTTATTATTACAAAAAAACGACTACCAAACTACATCTACATTTCTACGTACAATTCGACCGGCAAAACTCCACCGCCGCCGCCACCACCACCACCACCACCACTGCATACTTTTTTCGCTCTTTTTTACTCTTGACTGAAAAACTGAGAAAAAAAGTTTTTCAGACACTCAGGAAAAGAAGATATATGCATAGTTTCGAGTCTCCTCGTAGTTCTCTCTCTCTCTCTTGCATGCTCTCATGCTTCGTCATTTTTATTATTATACGCAGCAGCTTTCTCCTTAATGATAGCATCGATGTATGTACAAAAAAAGGAGACGAGTTTTTTTTTCAACCAGCAGAAGCAGAAGTAGCAATAGAATTCTTTCCACTAGTGGAACCACTAGTACTCCTACAACAACCGCCATATTATAGAGCTTTTTTTTAATGTCAAGCCAGTCAAACAGAGTGAGATAGAGTGGGAGAGATAGAAAAGTAAGATAGAAAGAAGCAGATGGTTTTTTATCATTCCAGCTCCATAGTTTTTTTTTCGAGCCAAAAAATATAAAAATGCGGGTGTTATCAGTATCAACGTACATTTTCATTTTTTTATGAAAAATTTATACCACTATTTATACTATATATTTTGGTGTGTATTTGTATGTCACTGTGTTTGCTTTCTTTCCCTCTGCTGGGGTGATATATGCCGCTATGGACGACGTACCTACCTAGTACGTATGTGCTACTTACCACTTTTGTACCGCTGCAACTGCTGTTGTAATATTGTTGATGAGGATCCTGGCAGCAGGTCTAGTAAATACGACTTACTACCACTGCTGCTGCTGCTGGTAGATTACCCCCATGTAGCAAAATAGTAGGAGTAGGAGCATCCTGCTGGAGCCACTATCAGTCTTTTCTGTTATGAGTGTCTAGGCTCCTATTATAGAAAAATGAGTCTGGCTCTGGGGTCGACTCAAGTCCAACATCAAAAATAGACTTTTTGTCAGGTCCTGAAGAACGCTAATGTGGGGGAAGATGCGGCAGGTAATCGGGGCTCGTGGAGCAATTACGGGCGTGTGCCGACCCGAGTGAAATACTTGCTACTACTCACTTAGTGATTTTTAACTAGACACTTTTAACACTAGAAGCATTAAGAAAACAGCAGTGCTGATTACGTTTTTGTTACAGTAATGGTTAAAGATAGCTACATCTGCTGTGCCTGCTCCGGCTGTAACTGTACGCTGAGTACCTATTTCAAATGCAATATGGATGGAAAATACATTGATGGTGAGTGTGTGTGTGTGTGTGTGTGTGGTTTGTAGTTGGTGGAAGTGGAATGAAAAGCAGAACTGTTGGTGCTGCTACTGCTGCGGTGGAACACACACCACCGCCACCATCATTTTAATATATATCAAGTAATCTTACACACAGCCACCTCACTTTTGACGTAAAATGTGTGTTCATTTCACGTACACATATTATCGTGGAATGCTTTACATAATATGTGTCGTATGACATGACTAAAAGATAGAGAGAGAGAGAGAGAGAGAGAGAGAGAAGCTAGGCTTTTAAATGCTTTGTTGCTCTCTCAGAGAAGACTAATGAGTTTTTCCACCGAGGTTTATGCTTTTTGGTTAGTTAGTAGAAGTCGTAGTCGTCGCAGTTTGGTAATGTAGATTGTGTAGACCCCACATCTCTCTCGCTCATCATAAACTAAATATTATATAGTCCCTTTTTCTGATATAATCACTTTTTCATATTCATTACAGGTTGGTTTTTCTTGGAACATTCGCAGAGTGGGATGACGAGGACGACAACGGTGACGGTGAATACGGTATCTCTCTCTCTCTCCTTCCCTTTTTGCCTGCTGCTGCTGAACGAAACGTTCGTACGGACGTACGTGTCGCTGGAAGCTTGCATTTTAATCGACTTTGACTACCTATATTAAAGTGTCTACGGTGGGCGACTCACGTAAGCAGAAAAAGCATATTATACGTATTTTATCAGGAGAGAAAAAAGGAGAGAAAATTGGAATGGAAATGGGAAGAGAACTGGTAGTGTCTACTGGAAAGGAGAAGGTGGAAGGAGAAAAAAAAAGAATAAGAAGAGCAGAGGGAGATTGAGAGAGACAGACAGAAGTTTGTTGAAAATAAGAAGGAGTCAGGCGACGGATTTGTCGTTTTGGATTGGGCGTGTGAGTTGTGTCATACGTCCATAATACTATTACAGAGGCAACAGCAGCAGCAGCGCCAGTGGTGTACCGTCATCATTTCCTGTCGTGGCTCTCTCCATGTATGTAGTCATCGTCGTCGTCGTCGTAGTTGTATTATCTTCATTACTCTGGTTCGGTAAAAAAAAAGGAGAACGTTTTTATTTAAAGAATAAAAATAAGGTACCAAAAGCTAAGAGGACGTCATTTGTGATATGGCCACACACACAGAGAGAGGCATACGAACACACAGACTCTCTTGAAGAAAAAAAAGATATATATTTTTTCGTAGTTGGTCCTGATTCTGCATTGCTATCTAATGTGCTTGTTGAAAATGGGAAAGGTTGATTTTTTCATTATTGGGAAGGACAAAATGGTGTTCTATTACATGAATAGCTGTTATAAGGGAAACGAGAAGAAAGGGAGAGAGAAAAAAATGGAAGGAGAGCTTCGTGAGCGAGAGAGACAGGAATGTATGAGAAGGGCTTGGTTGGTTTCGGCTGTTGAATCCGAAGTTGGATTAATTTTCATCAAGAGAATTCCACGAGAGAAAACGAAATGACGATGATCATATAAAGCGATGGTGGTGGTGCTGCTGCTGCTGAAAAGGTACTATTAGTTGCGGCGCTGTTTGGTTGTTGTTCTGAATTCTTTTAGATGTGCGGATCCCTCTTTTTCTGACGTGGTGGAGTGGGCACACAAAACGTTAGAGAAGAATGAATAAAGACATCACATCAGTAGCAGCAGCAGTGGTGGTGGCGGCGGTGGTGATGCGCGACAGCCACAAGAATCACACCAAGTTCAATTACCAGGAGAGCAGAAGAAAGAAATGAGGCACACACAGAGGAGTTAAAGCGGCAGAAGGGGCTAGCAAATAGAATAAATGGAATGTTGACGATCTTGAACAAATCAACTTTCACCAAACACATCAAGATGAACGGACCGCCTGGCAGGTCTACGTGTGAAATCTACCACAATAACGGGGACCTATGACAGCAGAGTACGGGCAGTGGATTCTATGAGGGAAAATTAAGCCGGAAAGGAGCAGACGGAAAAGGGAATAGAAAAGCAACAAACCAGCGAAGCACCAGTGCCTCGTCATCATCATCATCATCATCATCATCATCATGATAATAATTTGGTTTGGAGTTTTGCGAGTCCTAAAATGATGGGAACCTTACAAATACGTTGGAGACAGGGAGAGAAAACGTTGTTACGTTTTACAGTTTTCGTGCCGAGCGAGAACGATATGTATGCAGCTTTGAACTAAAGTGGAAACGCTCTTTCTTCACAACTCGTTTTGTCGTGGTGGTGTAGAAACGAAAAAGGATTACCGCTGGAAGGGAGATATTCAAGCAAGAAGGGAAGAGAAAATCTGTGTAAATGTAAATATACTACGCATTTATTGATAAAGAGATGGAAAGCAAGATAGCTGGTTACGTCGTCGTCCTCGTCGTCGTCGTCGTCATCCTCATCGCCTTTGCCTGGCTTCTTTATTTACATGAATAAACCTACATACAATTTTCTGGAGAAGTGGTGAGAGAGTCTGTTTTTGTGCACGACGATATACCCATTATGTATGTAGAACCTTTTGGAAATGTGGAAAATGAGGCTGAGAACGTCTGTATCTACTTCTCTTTGAATTCCTCTTGGTCGTCTTCTTCATCGTCGTCGTCGTCGTTTTTTCCTCCTTATGGAAACCAGTAGTGTCCTGAGGCAAGTATGCGAGCAGAGGAGACAAGAGATACGAGATGGATGATAGTGAAGAGAAGGAAAATGAATGTACATCGTTATTATTACAAATGTGTGCACACAGTTAGTACATAGGGCTGGAGCAAGCACGTTGTTGGTTTGGCGAGGTTGGTTGAATCAGAAAATGCAGAAACGATGAAAAATCAAATCCAACAACAGGGAGAATGATGAAGAAGACGGGGAAGAGGTACCACCGGAGAGACTTTTGTTCTCTTCGAAATGAAAAACGAAACCAGCGATGCTGATGCAACCAGAAGGAACGCTTGCAGCAACTTCATCCTCATCATCATCATCATCGGTCGTCATCATCCCTGCTATTTCAACAACTACCTTGGCTGCTGTTGCTGCTGTTGGCGGCGGTGGCTGTGGTTGTAGAGTGTATTTAGGAGTGGAAGAAGAACATCACTTTCCAACCAGGAGCATTTTCTCTACTCGTTTCCACTTTTTCCCCGACAAATGAATGACACAACAGGAAAAATCACCACCGAAGATGAAAAGGCAGCAGAAGTGGAAAACTGATGACGACCATGATAGAAGCTCGCATTGAATATGAAACTACCCCGCGATATAATTTATCTCTGTTTTTCTGAGATAACCATGAAGGCTCTGATCTGGCGCCTGATACTTGCTTTAACCTAAGAAAAAACCTTTATGGGAGGTGAGCAAAGTTTCAGGTGTGTAGATTGAGCTTGAATAGCAACTTTACCAAAAAGAAAACCGCAAAATATCTTCCCCTCTCCCGCTCTGTGTCGAGTGGTGGTCAGTGGTCACTGCACTGCACCATGAGAGCAAGCAGGATGAGGACGACGATGCCGACTACGACGACGACGCTGTGTGGAGAATGGTGATGGTCATGTCTTATTATTGTCGTCGTTTCTTCTCTTAATCATCAACCAACAACAGCATCATCATCATCATCATCACCACCACCACCGTCATGAGATCATGATCATTACTCATTATCATCAAGAAAAGGGAAGAAAGAAAAAAAAGCAAACGAAACGTCGTCCCCCACTAATACTGTTTACTATTGCTGCTTCTGCTGTTGCTGCTTCTGCTGTTGCTGCTAAAAAGACGACGTCCTTTTCAATCATTCTCATCCTCTCATCCTGATCTGCCTGCTTGGCTGCGCTGATTGTGAGTCGTCACAGTAGGATTCCAATTAGTAAGTGAACAAAACACACACACACACAGACACACACTCACAAAGCCGAGAATCGTAAGTCGTCCCCACACTAACAAAACATTTATCCTTCTGTATGCTATTATCCAACCAAAAAACGTACATTTAATATATTGACTATTGCTCATTTTAGGAGACGTTTTCTTTTCCTGTGTACAGGTGATGTAGTTAGTTAGTATGTTAGGTATGATTGTTCGTGCTCAATGAAGCTGTTCTAATTAATGGGCTGGCATTTCAAAAGGGAATATCATCTATGGCTTATATGGCTTACACGAAATACTGCGGCGCACAAACCCACGCAAAAATACGATTGAATGGAGAAGCAAGGAGTAAAATAGCGGCGAGAACAGGTAAAAGGTAAGCTGGTGTCTACACGAGCACTCTCTCACACACACACGAGAGGATGAGAGGATGATAAGGATGACGAAGAGAGAGAAGTGAATGATTTTGTTTTTCTTTCTGATGATGATGATGTGCACTAATTACCGGTCTGATGTAATAATGTCAGTTGAAGGAATGAGCCTGAACGGGCGTAAAATGTCTGGGAGGATGTGAGGTGTAATGGTAAAGATGAGCGAGAGAGAAGAGAGAGAGAGAGAGAGTATAAAGGAATGTAGTTGGTATAAGGTATCATAATACGATACACAATTTACGTAGTGGGTATGTGTAATGACAACAAAGTCTCGGGAAGAGAGATGAACGGCATAAGAAATGGGAGAAGTCAGGATGTGGATGATGTTGATGAGGGTGATGAGGAGTATAAAAGATACAGAACGGAGAGATGTGCGACGTAAGAGGAGGAATGTGAATTGCAATTTGTAATGCTGACTCTTTTCTCGCTCAGCTTTGCGGATGATCATGATCTTGAGAAGGATAAATGACTTTGAGTGATGATGCGTAAATTCCATGAATGATGTGAATGGCGGATACACTACTATTACATCTACGGTGGTAATGATGAAGACGATGCTGACAACATCACCCTGCACCACCGCCGCTGCCATAGTCTATTATGATTCCAGGGCACAACACAGCAAGTCAGGAAAAGAGAGAGAGAGAGAGGGGGAGGGAGGGAGGATAGGGGGAGGAGAGCTTTGATCAAAGTAGAAAACACGAAAAGACTTTGACAGTGTGGCAGCAGCACACGCGGTGTGCAACTTTTTTTTTTCCAGGAAAGATGGGAAATTTTTAGTTTACCACGGGGAGAGGAGACGAAACACGGAAACGATAAAAAATGAATTTACACGGAAGTTGTAACTGTACTTTTATTGTAGGGTTCCGGTCCCTGCTATTACCGAACAAATCTTTTCCCTCCCATCCGATTAATAAAAAGTTTCGAGAGATGAACAAAAAGGAAGAAATGATGTATGGCGATGATGTATTGGAAAATGGTTGGCATTTGGGTGGGGTCCCCTTATCTAGTACAAATCACTGGAGAAGAATTTTCGGATGGAGGAAAGGAAATGGAAAATATATTACATTTACAGAGACAGCGTCGAGAGAAGAAAAAAAAGAATGAGAGAAACCGTTTGCTACTACTACTGCCAGCAAGCTCAAGAACTTGCGAGCTTGAGCAATGATCATCGTGATGATGATGGGTGGTGGTGTGGCAAACACCGTAGCATTTCTTCAAGTTATATATAATAGATTCCAAAAATGGATGGAAACGAGGTTTTTAAAATCTTGATCAAGATAAAAGAAACTTTGAGAGAGAGAGAGAGGGCCGGCTTATTTTCGAAACCATCTGGTCTGGAAGACTAGTACACATTCCAGCAGGGGATATTATATGTAGTAGTGGGTTTACAATACTGCCAGGAGCTGTATTACCTTTCAAGGAGAGAAGAACCAAAAAAGAGCAAGAAAAAGACAAGTGGGTTTATGTATATGCTGGCGCGTACACACAGACAGAGAGAGGAGAGAGAGAGAGACATAAATACCGATATACACAACAACACTAACAAGACAAAATTTGGAAAGTGAAATGGAATGGTTGTAAATGCTTAAACTATTTTACTGCCACCACCACTCGTTTTACTGGAGCGCTCTGGTATACGTAGAAGTAGTAGTAGTAGTGTTGTAGTCATCTTCATTTTCCTCTTCACTTGACAGACTTTATAGCAGAGTTTGTAATGGCATTAAATGGCACCACCAGTAAAAGTAATAATAGTCTGGCTAGAAGCGTTCTACTACTGCCACTACCACCATTATTATGTATCATCGTCAAAATATTCATGGCCATGCAGATTAATACCTACTCCACTTTTACATACACACACACGACAGAGGGCAAAGAATACTAATATCAACCTCGGCTGCTTTTGTTTAGAGTGTGGTTGGTTATAACAGATTGTATAACTACAATACAGACGTGGACGGTTTTGGGGTACTCTGGGCTGCTGCTTCAAGTTTTAAGATGAAATTAAAATCCTTTGATGAAATACACAGATCGTTGCCGATCGCTGTTAAACTTTGCCTTCTGTGAGCAAAAGCGAGGTAGGCACCTTCTGTGCTAGTCGTACTTGTATGAAAAGAGGAGCCGTTTTGATAAATGGTTATCTACTTGCTCTCTTGCTCGCTGCTTTAACATTTTTACTACTCCAGGAGGTTCCAGCAACCAATCTGGGTATCTGAATAAACAACGTCAAAGATTCAAATGATGTATAAAGACGAATTTTATGAGAATCTGAGTGGTCCAATTACAACTTAATATTTACTTTAAATATTCATTTATTTCTACAAATAATTTACCTCGACGCCGATAATAATTCTAAAAGTGGTATCGGACGCTGATAGATAGAACTACTACATTGTTCATGTGCGCAAGAGAAATTAAATAGAAGAAAAATTGGATGGAGCGAGTTTTAAGCATAGAATTTGAAAAGTAGAATAATTGGTCAAATTAGTTTCTGCGAAGCGCGCGAAGATTTGAATTTTCCCCATATTTATATTTGCCCCAATCAGGCACATATTTTCTATCATCGTCGCGGTTGGATGACGTATCGTGAATAGAGATGAATGCTGTACGTGTACATGTGTGTGTATACGTTTTTGTTTGTGCCTTGCTTAATATATTCATTTTCTGAAAACCACGTTTCACGTTTCCTTGTTACACCCCCGTTTGATGTCTGGAAGTGAAGGAAAGAATGAAGAAAAGGGTGGTGTGGTTTGTTGGTAATGCTATCTTAGACAATAATAACGTGTCCGCATTACTGCGACGTGAATACGTATTTTCTGTTGTTCGATGATAAAGTAAAGTTAAACTTGAACAAACTACAAACCGGGCTCAACAATACGGATTTTACAACTCACGGTAGAATGTTATTCTTGTTGGCGGCCTTATTTTCTCTGTTTTATACTTTGTGTTTGTGTGTGAGAGAGAGAGAGAGGGAGAGAGCGAGTTGTTTCGAAAACTTTAAGTTTTACTGCTACTTTCAAAGCCTTCCTTCACGTTTTCCGTAAATATACAACAACAACAACAGAAATATAACAGAGTTATAGCGTCAACAGCAAGTTTTTAGAGAGGAGCAACACTAGCCCACAAAAACCAATGCTGCCTTTGGCATTTATGCCGACGAAACAACAATATGTACGACGTCGAGAGAGAGAGGGTAGTAGTGGCGGCGGCGGCGATGATGGCATAAGAGTCGGAATTGTTGTGTTTTCTTCTATAGAATAAACGGTAAGTTTTATGGCAGCAACGGTCGTCATCATCATCATCGTCGTCATCACATAGTTATCATCATCAGGCATTGTTATAAAAAGGTAATGAAAATTCATTGGATTTTCAAACTAGTTAAATGGCAAACGCAGCAGTAGAGGTGGTGGTGGCGGCGGAAATCGTGAAATCGTAGTGTAAAGTGTTGTAAGAGAAAACCAGAGAGGAAAATGAAGGAGGTAGCTGAGGGGAGAGAGAGAGGTAGAGGAGACGGAAGAGGAGGACAGAGACCAAAAGGATATTGTGATTTTGAGGTATTTTCTTGTTCCGAAATAGCGACAGTGGCAGCAGTAATTTTCCCATTTCAACTTCCATTTCCATACCATCATCATCATGGTCGCCGCCGCCGTTGTCGTCGTCGTCGTCGTCACCATTTTCTCTGGGCTTTACACAAGAGCGGATATTGTTCATTTGCTGGTAACATACATCAATCTGTGTGCTGGGAGAGCACACAGGTCCCTCGCACTCACGCTTCCTCTTTGCTGTAATTATAACAGTGTGTGTTGTGTGTTTGTGTGCTCGCTTTTCTAAAGAGGCAACCAGGGAGATGGCTGCGGTGTAGAATGAAATGTTGCGGGAGACTAAAGGAAAAGGTGGAAAATTTCAATGAAAAAAGGAAAATGCCTTACATAAAATGTTTGGTTTTCTATTTCTAATATATGCTTATGCTTTCGTTTTATGCGCCGTTTCCTCTACTTTTATGTGTATACCTGAAATTACTTTACGACACACACACACACACACACACCGGTAATGATGCGAAGAGAGATGACATGTTTTAGATTTAACTAAACAATACACACCTTAAAAAGCGTGTTGAATTCATAAACTATGCATCATTATCATTTACCTACAATAGGTAATAGGTAAGTATGTATGTATGTATGTCGGATACGCAAGCTTTTTGAAAATTGACGTCGGGTATGCTGGGTTTCCTTATTATCATGACCATCTCCGTCAGGATATTGAGAGGATGTTATAAGGTTGAGCTGGAACAAACCGGCAGCTGTCAGGAGAATTCAATCAGGGATGATGATGACTACAACGATGATGATGTGCCCACGTAAATAGAATTCTGACGTAAGTCGTGATAATACTTTTGTTTAAACAGTAATGTACCTACTTCACCAATAACGCTGGACTGGGATGAGACACGACAAACAGATAAAATATTTTGGAATGAATGAATGAATGAGTAAAGATTATCTATTATACTTTTTAACGTGATGATGCCAACTTGATGATGATGATGAATGCTGATGATGATGATTATGTTTCCTGTTTTTAACAAGCACTTAGCATGCTACACATTTTAGACATTTGCTCTGATGATGATGAGAGAGGTTGCTGCGTATTGTCTGACGTTCACAGGAATTTATAAAAAACAAAAAAAGGTAAATGAGTTACACATCTCCACACAACAGCAAGCAGTAAGGGAAAGAGTCCGACAGCCAGACAAGCAGGGAGAGCGTTATGATGAAATGAATGGGTGAGAAATGTATCCGGTTTCAACGGTTTACTGCTATCATTATGCATGTATAATGTATGTGTATGGGCGGAGGCCGATATTGGATGACTTGGTGGTGGTGGTGATGATGGTGGTAAAGGATGAATTTTTTTAGAGAAAAAAAAACTTCCTATGAAAATTATTTAAAACGACAGCAGCAAAAATGAGTGGTTCAGATAATGAAAAAATGGACACACACCGTACGTAACGTGCCCGTTGTTACGTGCATGTTTCTCTTATTTAACATGACATGACACCGCGGAATTTGTTTTTTTTTCTGTAGGCGTAAATCATTATGGCAGTCTCTTATCTACCTGTCAATTCTCATTAAATCGCATTGATCTCGGCCCAGTTCAAACGAGTTTGCTGATGAATACTTTTTTCCCCAAAAAAAAAACAAACACGGGAGCGTACATGTCCGTAATTTGCACGGATTTATTTATTTTTTTCTCCCCTAAAAATGCTGAATAGATGTTACATGTAATTATAATCTGTACTGGATATCAGCATCATCGTGGCAGCGACAACAAGCATTCCTATCTACCTACCTGCGCGTCAGTGGTGTATCGATTAAAA
>JAHZNE010000738.1:0-11429 GCA_027744055.1 Callyntrura sp. NNG-2020
ACAATTCTCAGTATTTTAAAAAATTATATGTACGTATGAGTTTATATGACAATAAGCCTAAAAATTATACGTGAAAGTTTATGTGTATGAGAACGTAATAATTCTTAAAAGTTTCCTGCAACGAGAAAGCTTCAAACGCCATAACGGCTTTGTGATTTTATCTGATTTTCTTTCTACTCTATCTATATTTATAAATATGTATCAACATTTTTGTGAATGCCTCCCGTTTCTTATGTAATATTTTCTTTGACATTGCGCTTCCATGCGTTACTAATAAAACCCGTAGGAATCGCAAGTAAAATACACTTATACTTTGTACTTGTTTTCATTGCGTGATATTCCATCATTAAATAAAAATGCACTTTGACAACAATTTTATGGTCTTTTAGAAAGAAGATATTTGCCAAAGTTACGATACTGTTTACTTGTTGTATAAGCAGAATGATAAGACCCAAAGAATGAGCAGATAATAATAACACCTTACTGGGAATTGAAGTGTTTGTAATTGAGGCTCAGAGGATTTTATTTCAATCAATGTATCCCGCTCTAACAATCCATTGTGAAGTTAAAATGGCAGAAAATAAAAAAGTTCACCATCCCCTTTTCCACCAACGCACATTTCGGTCCCGTTTAATATTCTGTATATGCTGTCAATGTCTTCCCGCCTTTGTAGTCGCCTAACTTTATTTGCTACTGCTGGTTATATGTCTATAACAGTGATGATGTAAACTGTGACCTTTTTCATGGCTGCATGCATGGCTTTCAAAGTAATAGTGTGGTTATTTTTATTTTTGAAGGGCATATACCTTATTGCTGTTTTGGTGTAAGGAACAGAAGGATGACTTATCCATCCTAATGGCTACGTGATATGATGTGCTAATGAGCACTAAAAGATTAAGTGAGTTGGAAAAAGCAAACCGCCGTGAAGTGTTCATTACAATGATGATGACTTGATGACACTGAGATCCCAAATCCCAATCCATACAAGCTCAGCAGTATAGTAAAAGCGGTAAAGGGATGTCCGTTTAGATAGATCATTTTACTTACGTGAACCGCTTTCACCCAGTGCTTATGTATTTAAATATCTGTCAGTCTGGAAGACAACATTTCCAACAATGAGCTTAAAAGAGTAAAGAGAGATTGTGTCAAACATTTAGAAAGGGTATGTACGCATGCCGCATGCTACTCCAAACAAGTACAACAGCAAAAAATTGAGCTTTCTTTTTACTGATAGGAGGTAATAAGTATCAATTGCCGATTTGTGTTTTCTAACAAAGGTGGTAGCAAACACAGAAAAATAAGAAAACTAAAAAAGTAGGACATTGCTAAATATTAAATGAGTATGAAATTTTATGTTATCCAAATGAAAAGCAAAACAACATGAACAAATTTAAAAAAAAAACTTACCCATTGAATTTCTTTGTCATAAATAAAACACGAGCAGCAACGTCATTACTTTAAATGCAATGTGCGTACATGGATTGGACTTTTCTGTAGCTTTATAGCTTGATCTTTGGGCCAATTCCAAGCAGAAGCTGAGGTTTTAGGAGCGCAGAAAAAACACACTTGTCACCATTTTACTGCCTTTTTGTATTCTTTCGTGGCTACGTTTTTCTGTGCCCACAGCATTTCTTCGGAAAAGTTTTTTTTAAATCAATTGAAATCCAAAAACGGAGTTTGGACAGGAGCCAGAAGAATCGATAAAGCGAAAGCCGTTGACAATGACCAAATACCAGATTTGAGGAAATGAATACTTATATTTGTGCATTATTTTAAAGTAGACTTTAATAAGTACATACATAGTATATGAATTGTACAAAGTACACAGTCATTGTATGTATTGTATAGCTATGTCCATATTTATTTTTATTATTGGGTAGTATGATAGTATTCATGTAATTGTAAGTACATTCCTAATCACAAAATCATGTCATGGATGATAGTTATATACAAAGGTACAGAATATTGAATGATAAGCTGCCGCCAGGGTAAAGTGCTACAGGGACAATATGTAGGGATACAGGAACTGTAATGTGGAAGGTGATGTATCTGTGTGGTATGCAGATAAAAGACATCAGAATATTCGAAATTCAGACATCCGAACGTCGAACAGGTATTGTTGTGACAATGTTGCTAGAACATTTTGTGATAGTCATCCGTTGATAAAGTTGAAAGGTTTCAGAAAATAATGCTAATCTTATAAGTAGATAATTTCATAATGTACACATTGATATTTGAATGAGAGTATATTCACAATTTGGGAAACTCTGCTTCATTTTCCGGGTTTATTTAAAGCAGTCTTTCCATTTCCTCGTCATCTCCATCATCCGAGTAACCGAATCCGTTTTCATCATCATCTGTGACAAAAGAATCACTATCATCTCCATCCTGTCCATCCCCGTAATCCCTGTAACCCGCCATGTCAATAGCAAATTCATAGTGACACATTTGCTCCCTGTGGATGTCCAAACCTTCCTGGGTTTCGTATAAGGTATCGCATTGCAGACACCTACAGAAAGCCCAAAAGATTATAATAAAAAGTACAAACAAGTCACACTTCGGTGTTGTCAACAGGAGCGACTACGTCACACTTGAAATCCATAAATGTCCACTACAGTGCCCATTACCATAACTCACTCCATCCACTCACCATCGCACTTCACTTTTGGCATTACAATCGCATTATTATCGTAAGCATCTCTAGATTATGTAAGGTGCCACGCAATAATAATGTCACCTTGTGCTTTGTATTTCTTCGAGAAAAAAAAGTTTTATAAGAAACAATGGAGTAGAGCTTTTTACTCATTCACAGCAGGGCTAGTCAGCAGCCACTGTCTGACAATGACAATAAACACCAATGGAAAGCAGTCTGAAAATAAATTAAAACAGAAGGGCGAACAAGGTCTGTGAAACAGGAGGCATCCAGAAGAACAACCATATGGATGATATTAGAGGCAATAGCAGCTATTTCGTTGTACGTCTCCATCATTATTTTCAACTGAAAATAAATTAAAATAGAAGGGCGAACAAGGTCTGTGAAACAGGAGGCATCCAGAAGAACAACCATATGGATGATATTAGAGGCAATAGCAGCTATTTCGTTGTACGTCTCCATCATTATTTTCACTATCTCAAAACTATGCCATCAATTTCCATTCTTCTCGACATTGAGTTTTATTATGAGATTACTGATTGAAAGTTCACTGTCGTATTACCACGGAAACAAACACAAGGAACAACAATAGGTAAAACTAAATAAAAATCTACTCCTTTTTCCTCTTGAAATTTAGACAGTCGACTTCGTGTGTTACAACTTTATTTTGTGTAGGTGTAAGTGAACATTTCTGGGGCATTGTGAACCACCTTTCTGGAAGCTTGCAAAATTCCAACCAGAGAGGGAGAAAGTGATGATGAGGAAACGTCCTTTAAGTGAAAAGAGCCAGTCCACTTACTGCCGTACAAATTTCATCATCATTTTCTGATTGCTTTTGTACTCTCGCCTCCATAAAACCAGCTGTATTTTTCGCTCGTGATGCATTTTATATTGATTGGAATACCAAGACGGATTGGGGAGCTACGGTTTATTCAAGGGTAGAAAAGGTATACACGTGGGGAAAGTTTATCTATTATTTATGGAAAAAGCTTTCTGTCTCCATACCCCTTCTGGCTCTTAAGCTGAAAGGGAACTTTTCTTTGAAGGACTTCATAGGTTGGAGTGCGTATACAATTGTCGAAAAAGAGTAATAATTGTACGTGAAAGCAATCAACGTAATGCTTACTCTGTTCACGATTTCTTGGCAAAAAAGAGAAATATATATACGGCTATAAAAACCAGCTCTAGTTACAAAGAAAATTCATTCCTTTATATTTCGAATTTTTAAAATGATGAAAATAATAAATACGATACCAGAGTAGAAAAAAATGAAAAAGCCGTTTCCTGGAATGTGCCAGTACAGCTTCTTTGAAACACTATTGTTGCGATTATGCCAGAGAAAACAAGTTACAAGCTGTAGTAATATAATATGAGGGGGTGAGGAAACGGTTGATGAAGAAACAGAAACCCTTGTAAAGATTTCTATTTCTGCAGAAAATTCATTTTCTCTTTCCGTCCTAACCACGCGTCTTTGGTGGATGACAACACATGTAATTTGACAAAAGGTTTCTTTCAAGTGTACCAAAATACGTATTACACGTATATCGTCTTTTTACCATCGACTCAACACAATATAATCATTTATAACAGTTTTTTGATCAAACGCTGTGAAAATGCCGTTTTACTCTGATTCCAAACGGGTTTTGCAAAAGTGGTAAAAGAGAGGTACTGTAAAGGTGGTGTGACTGGTGATGGAATTGTGCAACAGAAACCATAAAACACTAATTAAACTTTTCAATCTCCTAACTCCTACTTGCCGTCATCATGTTGCCTTTTGCCTTTCAAGTGTAGAGTAAATACCCAGCAGGAACAGAACACGACGACGATAAAACCAGACGAACAGAAAAAAGCTTTCTCAATTTCCCTTTTAACTCACTCACTCTTTCACGTGGCAACAGTGACAACTTAATTTTCAATGTTCCATTTTTTTAGACATACGACAGTACCAGCTTATTTCCCCAAGGTTACACACATATTTGTCACTCTGTTATAGGAATTTGATAGTAAATCATGTAGCCCTTGTGAAATAACAGAATAAACTAGAGTATTAACATAATACTACGAAAGATGAAGGGAGTGGGCGTATTAAATTTTTAATTGCATTAATAGCTTTGTTGTTTACCCGTAATGACGCTTCTTTCTCTGATGGTCCGCGAGTTGGCGATAGGTAGCAAAATTTCGGTCACAAACGTCACACTGAAGTTGAAAATGGTCCCAAGCATCAGTATCGGTTTCGTCCACGTCTAAAATAATTATATATACAACGAGTGAATTAAATAAAGCTATTATCGTACAATGACTACGACTACAACCCTTCAAATAATGGAGAAGCTAGAAGTGCTTCTCAAGTGAAATGGATGGAAATGATGGACAATTAAATTTTATTGTCACCGACGGCACTCGCGGTAGAAACGATTTACATGACTCTACGTGTTGTACAGTTGCGACACATGGCATATATATTTGCAGATACATGATACAACGATAAAAGCATACAACATTTTCCTCCAACTCATTTGTGGTTCTAGGAATAGTATACCAAATACGTTTTCGTGCTCTTCCTAACTGTTGTTTTCCAAATTGGCAGTGCATAATGTGGTTTTCGCTGAGGCTACGTTCTACCACCGATACACGGTACAGATGCGAATGATGCGATACACATTTGTTTGGTAAGTGTGGTTGTGTAAGTGCACTTTCTATTTGTTTATTGTCTTGTCCCTCGTCTATTTATTGTAACATAATATTTCGGTCCACCTTGCTTATAAAAGCCAGCGATGTAAGACAACGTTCACTAACACAACATCAGGGTTGGCAGAAAGCGAGAATTGTGTCAATTTGCCCCATGCCATGACCCAATTTGTGAACAGCCCCTTCGACTAAATTTGAGACTGCAAGTGGTATAATATGCTTCTTTACGCATGTCTACATGAACTTTCACTGATTTCCCTTTCGTATCATCACCAACAACCCGATTTTACATGACATTTTCTTCCAAACTCAATTTCCTTTTTGCTGCTTCAGCTTTATATTTCTTTCGCTTCACTTTGCCTGTGTCTATCTAAGTTTTTATACTTTTATGCAGAGGTAACCTACGCTTATGTTAGGAGTACATTCACAAAACTCAACATGCTCAGTGAAATGCTCTTAAGTATACAAACCTTTAAACATGTGCACTAGCTATACAAAGTATGGAACTTGATTATATCATCACATTCCACGGAGACTTAGAAAGTGGGCACGATATTACTTTGAAATTTGAAATGAAAAGCAAAAGGAAAATTAAATTCCGCCACTAAAATCCTTTTATCTGAAAACATCTTTTGAATCTTTGAAGAAGACTAGGAAGAAACACTATGCATTTGGAAATTGCCACGTAGCAGCTTAACAATAAGGTTACCCAAGAAGACATTTTGACCAAACATCCCTGCTACAATTTCTGGCGATATGACGCTATCCTCCTGGATTTGAATTTTCTTTACAGGACGTATACAATGAAAATGTATGCGACAGTCTCAACTTTGTTTGAAAATTATAACTACCTTGATGTGCGACTACAAAACTTGCCGCTTCTTCTGATACCCCTGGTCTGCTCACAAGGTTACAGATCCAGTTAATGATTTCAATGACAAGACATGCAGCAGAGGTAAGAAATCTATGCTCTTTACTAAAAATTTCCAGTGGGTACCCTGGCATGTATGCAGGCGTGATTTAATGTTTCCAATATTCATTATGTGCGAATCATGTGAAACCCCGAGAGTAAATAAAACAAAAGTAATGCAATTAAATTGGGTGAAACAGACGGAATCCTACAGCAGTATAATAACATGACACTAAAGTTCTCATTCGTCTTGCTCTTTATCTTTCCTACCACTCGATGATGTTTACACGCGTTTTTGGGTTTGCTTGTTGCTAACTGAGCATGTAACCAGAGAAAAAGTTTTGTGACAAGAGGCAGATCTCCGCAATTTCAAGCCACGTTGAAGTCTGGAATTAAGTGCTTTTTGGACTTTTCAATATCTATGCAAACTTTCAGCAGACTGTTACTCCTATCTAGGATGCAGTCTGCATAAATACATAAACAATTTCGCAACTTCTCTCCCAAGATTAAAACTGAAGCCCAAAGTTTCCTGTTTCGCCTCTTTCCCCGTTTGGTGAAGAAAAATGTTTTCTTTTTAAATGGGAGGAGGTGTTTTGACACGACTTGCACGTTTTCACTTTTATTTCGCCAGAAAAATGACCTGGAATTGGGGAACGGGTAGTGCACGTCCAAAGGAAAAATGCCTGCACCATTTTCATGCAGTTGCCTAATGTCTGAAACTCAAGTACCCTCTTTCTTAGATACAACAGTAGTATTTACGGAATTGATGATAGCAGCACCGGACCGAGCAATTTGGCCCGTGTCCAATTTAAATACGTGAGTTATTCATACCTCATAATAATGTATAATGCTTGTAGATTTATGGGTGACACTTTATATGGTTCAATGGCTACTTGCATTGTGACATGTCCAAGATAACTTTTTTGCTTCCTTACTTTTTTATTGCGATGCTGCTGGCCGGCCAAGATATTATTCAGGAAAAAACCAACGTAAAAAAGACGGTGACAAGAAGAATAAGAAACTCAAATGCTCATTTTTTTCCTTACCCAAGTTCGGAATGTCATTTTCAACCACGCACAACTCCTCCTTTTGTTGGCGAATATCTTGGTTGCCTGTTGTACCGATGTTACTGCTGCTACCACCACTGGCAGCGGTGATTGTGGTGGACATGGGTTGCGTTGAAAAATTCTTTTCAGCGACACCACTTATTGGTATTCTGCCCACATCTGCATTACTGCTGCTGTTGCTGTTCCCGCCCTTATTACTGAGGGTACCCTTTGCGAAATTGACTTGTGTACTTTGCGGATACTTTGCTGTTGATGGTGCCATTTCAAATCTTGTAGCTACAGCGGCCGTTCCATTTTGTTTCGAGGTACATTCATTTTCTGCTCGAAATGAAGAAAATGGGAGGAAACTAGCGGTGGTGAAAGAATGTTTGATTGTGCCTTTCTTCGGGGTAATGGTCGTTCTGTCCACATTAATATTTTCCATGCGACAGTTCTTTTGCTGATGTTGCTCTTGTTGACCCACGCCAACATATTCATCATCGTCGTCATTGTCCAAGAAGCGCAAACAACTTGTCTTCGCTTCTGCCGACGAGGTAAGTCCAGCCAAATTTGCAGGCTGAGAACAACTCTTTGTTGGTAAAGACCGCAGGCGATTATACCGACTTGATTTGCTTTTTGATAAGGACGACGACGAAGATGTACTACTACTTATGGTCCAATTGCTTGTGGCATTGGTCAAATTTCGCCACATGTCCCAGAACATTTTCGTCGCAACCATCTTGCAACTTTTTCCAAGATGCTCCCGGCGTAAAGCAAAAACAGAGGAGGAAAAACTTATAACAATAATTTATTTTACTTGCCTTCCGGCGTTTTTCTAGCTGCTACTTCAATAACTTTATAAGGTACGCTACTACTTCTTTCGTTGGCTCTTGCACTTGTTTACTTTCTCGATGGCCAGCCAAAGAAGAAACGATATAAAAAGTACTACCACAACCAAAGATTTTTATGGCCTGTGCGTTTCCTTTGCTCCTTTTGTATTCTTCGGAAGAAGGGGATCTGCACACAGTGAAAGCAACAGCCACACATGACAGTGTTGATGGGCGAACGCTGTAACTTTTATCCCGACAAGACGATGCAAGATGAGAATGATGATGATTATGAATCTGTACAGCTCTGGCATTCATGCATGCACACATCACCATAAACCCGGAGAATAATACAGTTACGCTTTGTTGAAACACGAGGATGATTACGATATTCCATGCTCCATCAAAATTGCTTACAATATACATAATAATGACCGTGTGTATGGTGCTACAGCAGCGATACAAAGAAATATTTTTTGTACAAAATTTCTTTCTTGATCCTGAGTGAACACAATGTGGCGCGAGAGAAAGGAGAATTGAAACTCAGAATATTCACACGAAAAAAAGTAACAAGATATTTGAAAGGCTGAATGGTTGGGTTGGGGTAGTGGAAATAATTTGGTCAAAAGATATTAAGTATAGATATATGCATGTGTATATGTTAGAAAACGGTGATGGAAAAGAAAGAAGAAATAGATCAACTGTCATTTCCGGGATTTTTCATTTCCTCTCTTCATTTGGAAACACTTCTTTTCTTATTCACGGTTGTACGAGAGGGATGATAATCAACATCGGGGACTACTGTTTCAGTAGTGTTGCGTGAGTCTTTTTCTATCTAAGAGCACAGAGGAAGTTATTCTCCAATGCAATACACATCACAATGGGAAATAGTTTCTTGGAACGAGATTGAGAAACCATGTCAGCCAACTGATGAACTTCCACACAAGCTCAGCACAACCTGAACTGTTGATGTTGATTGGGAAGTTTTTTCTATGCTATTAGGATGCTGATCGTGAGTGAGACGATTCTCTTTGGATGGTTGGTTGGGTGATAGGTTTGTAGGGTATCAGTTTGCAACTTTCCTTGGTTATGTGGCATGTAAACCAGTTTCACTGTGAGGAAAAATAGTTTCTTGCTATGGAATGCTACCAAATAATGGGAAACTAGGCAGAAGATTTAATTTCATTTTTACAGAAGAAAATTTCTCTTTTTACATCAAATACATGCATTATCGTTGTAGTGGTAGTGGAAGGGATAACAAATCAATTTCATGGGCTCTCTTCTATCCAGGTAATTTAATCTGCGAAATACGACGAGAACAAAAACCCTTTTTTCTTGCTGAAAAGTTGTCAATGGGAGTAGATCAATTTGCGGATAGTTGGTACCGTTTTGTGTATTCGAGAATAAACTTTCACATTGTTCTTTTTTCCATGTTTGTTTCTCTTTCGTGATAGATTCATTTTCCTCATTGAAGTTAATTGTTTGTGTAACTTTGCATACTGCGTGGTCGTGTGCAATTAGCCTCTGTTTTCCAGTTCCAGTTTTCTGGGTATCACGATGTTTTATATAAAATAATTACGAGGATTTAACAAAATAATGAATTTCAAAGAAGCAGTTTGGTCGCAATATATGTCACAGGGCATCATAGTCAATTACTCGAGATCATAGAAAATACAATAAAACGGAGGATTTGCTGTCTAACCAGCTAACGGATAATAATGGGATCAAAATATGAAAACGTGGGTGCTGTTCAAGTGAAAGTTATAAAAACTGGTGAACTCGAAACTTCGTTACACTTATTAGGGTAAATGATTTGAATCGTCAGGGGAGATATCTTTTGTCATTTGTAACTCATAAGCACGAGCTTATTAGTCGTATTACAAGGAGTTTTAAACAACCATGACATCGTCGACATCAAACGAGATATAAACAAATGGAGCGAAAAGATTATTTATCATAACAAAACCAGCATCGCCAAAAGGATGTAATTAACGACAAAGGTCCAAAAGTAACTTGAGACCAAGAAAAATATTACCTATCATCGTGAAAAAGATTGACGAAAAATGTATAATAATGTATAATGCTATATTATAACATAAAAATAGTTAATCGATAGATATCTTATTATTGACATTCCTAATTCCCCATATTGTGCTCAATATTACATGGGCAATTTAGAGATCATAGTAACATAAAGAGAGTTTACAAAGCAAAAGAGAACAAAAGTATAATCTACCTATAATAGCAGAGTGTGTGTAGCGGATCCTTTTCATATTTCCAAACAAGAACCCCATTTTTTAAAACGACATTGTATGAAAAACACAGGGGCATAGGGGAGGCGTTTATACTGATATTTAGGGACATTCAATATTCGTGGCAGCGTAACAATATACTTATTATAAATAAAACGGAGTAGACCCTTGATGTGAGCAGTAAAGACCAGGATCACTTAAAGAAATACAGTTTTGTGCATACAATTACAAATTGAAAATATTTAATATAATTTTTGGTTATTTGCGTTGCATAAAACTGTTTCTACAATGTGAGGAGATGTAAATTTTTTAACTAAAATTGAGTACGGCAATAATTGTACCAACTAAATTATACTTTACATAATGTATGCCCCATGGTCCAGATGACATGGTTTACACGTTGATGGGGCACCGGGCCACTAGTCACTATGGCACTGTTCTGGAAGTTATATAATTTAACATAAAGTTAAAGGTATAACGTTTAATAAGTTTGATTTGTGGGGCATCGTAAGAAATTTGTCTTATGCCAGCTCTTGATATCTCATCGTAGCACCAGATATTGTCTTTATTAATCTACAAACGCTATCGTATAAACTCTGTTTTCAAGCGTTGACTTGTAGCCGTTTGTGCGAATGTTGTTTTGCAAATTCAAAGTTGAAAAGATTAGTTCCGATTTTCTACCGCCATAGGGTACTGTAATAATGGTATGTTCATATAGGTATGTTAAAACCGTTATCCTTACCAGCCAAATGTCAACAATCTCATTTAATAGAGCTTAACGTCTTAAAGTTAAAATCAATATACCACCTAGCGGTCAAAGGGGTCAACCAGTCTGAAACAAACTTGACATAAGTAGTTAGTTCTGCCTAATATATATCTCATTTCTAAATATACACCAATTTGGACACTTAATTTTGACCCCTCCCGTTATCTCCTGAAAGTGGACTTATATATGAGTCCAACTTGTAATTGTAATTGTAATTGTCTTTATTAGTGTGTTTAAAGGTTACAGTCATAGCAATGTCTGATTAGATTACCCTAACACAACTGCAT
>JAHZNE010000739.1:0-21329 GCA_027744055.1 Callyntrura sp. NNG-2020
AAATAAAATTATGATTTATTACCTTTGGCAAACCCCCACTTCTTCTTTGAGTTTATTCGGCTTTGTGGCGTTGCCTATTATTAAGATGAATGATGATGAAAGGAAACGTAAACAGCAATAATAACATGAGTAGAGCACCGGTGGTACCAGCCAAACTGGCAAGAATGATTCTCACGAAGGTAAAATGGTAATAAATAATAACAACTTAAATTTTAAATTACAAAAGACGAAATAGTTTCTGTCTCTTCAGACGTTTTCATTGAAGTGTTATTGACCCACCCCAACAGTTACGTTATACGGCCTCGCGGCACGATGAGTGATAACAATTTTCGTGTTAAAAGACTCAAAAGAACATTTTCATGGTACGTCTAGGGAAAAGGTAACTGGTGTACACCCTATTTTTGTCCGTCTCAACAAGACGTGTTGATGTTTTTAAATTCTTGTATTGCCCCATCATAACAAATACCTATGCAATGCCAATGACGAAGGTAGAAAGATGTTATGTATGAAGGCAAGATTACTGTCAAGTCTTTAGAATTTTGGCACTTACCGATAATCGTCGCGAGAATTATGAGGGTAAGCACAACGCCTATGATCACCGTGACAGCAAAGTCTCTTGGTGCTTCCTCTGGAGCAGGTGAGGTACAATTACCCAGTAGGGTTTTGTTGCATTCTGTCTCAAGGTACGAAAAATTTGAACTTATTTCTCCCCCCGGATCTCCAAAATCTCCAAACGAAGCATACGTATCTGCTGAAGTCATTTTGGAGTTTCCAGTATGATATTTTCTCTTTTTTGTTGATTCTATTTACAAATTAGATGCTACTTCGAAAAAAAAGTCACCAGTCAAGAAAAAGTCACACTCAGTTCAACGACACAACGTCTCTTTAGTTTTAAAAGTATTTGTTTGTCCCTGTTATTTTTTAATAGAACGTGGCGAAAATAAGATATGATATACTTTTTTGCCGTCTAGACGAGAAGCGATTATTTTCTTGAAGAAACTGAAGTCATTTTGGAGTTTCCAGTATGATATTTTCTCTTTTTTGTTGATTCTATTTACAAATTAGATGCTACTTCGAAAAAAAGTCACCAGTCCAGAAAAAGTCACACTCAGTTCAACGACACAACGTCTCTTTAGTTTGAAAAGAATTTGTTTGTCCCTGTTATTTTTTAATAGAACGTGGCGAAAATAAGATATGATATACTTTTTTGCCGTCTAGACGAGAAGCGATTATTTTCTTGAAGAAAACAGATAATCTTTAAACCCTACTCTCTTTTTCTCTCTGGGTTGTTGAAGAGGCAAGCATCGAAAAAAGTTGCTGTAACAAAACATCAATAATAATTAGCCCACCACTTTTTCCCTAATTTTCTTTCCTTAGAAAAAAAACATCGTCAAGGTCTAGAGCAGCTGCTCTGGATAGTAATAGAAGAACGGTGTGCTTATTTGTTTTGTTTCGTGCTAGAGCTTAAGATTATATGGAGACTACGTGCAGTTTTTTTTTTGGACGTGGCTTTAAACGTAAATAAGATTTTTCCTTGTCTCGATCTCTTGTATAGTAGTGCCCCTGTCGGCTTTTATTTTCACTTGTGATGAAGCTTCCTTTGTGGCTAAGTTTTTGTGTGTACGAACTCAGAGTAAACGTGCTTTCCCAAAATCAGGAACACAACAGTAACAAAGCAACGGCAGGAAAAGCCGAAGTAATCTTGATACTATCATTTGTCGGTACGGTAGTAGCAGTTGTTTTTTTCTGTGAAGCAGTCGTCGTATTTGTAGTATCCAGCACGTTTGCTGTGATTATCGTCATTGCGATGTTCTCTTGCACTGATCATGACACATTGCTTGCTGTGTGCACACACACACACACTGGAAGAAAAGTTAAAGTATGTGGTAACTCTGGTGGTGGTGGTGTTTCACGGAGAGATAAATTTTTTGTCAGGGGAGAAACAAAGTATAATACAAGGAGACGACGTGAAGCAGCAGGGTAATGTTGACCAGTTGCCACGTTTTGGACGTTATTGACCACCCAGCAGAAAAGAGAAAAATGTGCCGGGATTAACTTGTGGAACCACTCGGCTTTTTCTCTATCGCGGGGTAGTTGTTGTTTCCGCTGGATTGGGATCGTTGTATGGATGGTGGGATGAGGATGGTGATGATGATGATGATGATAATGTGGCCTTTTTATGTGTCACATACGCACTCATTCGAGCAGTTAGTGGAACAGTTTAAGGACAAAAATATAAATTACACTTACAACTACAATGGTGGGATGAGGATGGTGATGATGATGATAATGTGGCCTTTTTATGTGTCACATACGCACTCATTCGAGCAGTTAGTGGAACAGTTTAAGGACAAAAATATAAATTACACTTACAACTACAATCGCCAAAGTTATTTACTGCGATACATCACTGTCCATCACTTCACTAAAGTGTAAAATAAAGAAAGTACACAATTGCTTCACTTACAACTACTTCGTAAAATTTAGGCGGGAAATTCGAGAAAAAAAAACAATTGTTTTAAATTTTTTAAAATTTCCTACTTGACACTTTGCTCCTCTGTCTTATTTTAACAAATGAAGATATACATTATTTATCTAATCTGCACAGCAGTTTTTTTTGTGTTTTGCTTATTTAATTTTGGCGTTCAAGTTCGTCATGCAATTTAGAATTTACTTCGGTTTTCTTGAAAAGGGTGTTTTGGCCAGATCGACTGATCGAGGGCAACTAAACTCTTCTTGTAATGCAAAGCCCCTTTTTCTTTCTCTCTCTCTCTCTCTCTCTCTCTCTCTCTCAATATGCCCATGCAGTCAGGACTTCTGTGCCCTAAGTGAGGAAAGGTGGTGCGATGGTGTTTCTTGTTGGCTTGCACACGATGTGCTCAGAATGTGTGTACCACAACTACGTTGCGTTTACTGCGGAGCTCTTACTTTTCTCCCTTTTTGCTTTTCGCTGTTTCTCCTCTGACTCTACACGACTGACTACTACCACATTGCACCACCACCGTATCATCATATCACACTCGCACATACCATTTTTCTTGCACACCAAGTGAATACAAGGAGCAGCAGAAGGAGGAAAAAACATGAAGTGTTGCCTGTGTCTTTTGGTTTGCTTGGGCTGTCAGTGAAGTTAGCTGAGCAACAGCAGCAGAACAGCTTGCAAGAGCAAGGGCACGAGCATTTGGTGGAAAAGGAGACAAAAGACAAAGGCGTGCGGTGTGGAGTCTGGAGTGGTGTACGAGAAAAGTAAAATGCAAACGTAGCTCGCCTCCATACTTTTAAGCGAGCAATAATGCAAAATGCAATCCAATGAAGATAAATAAAGGAGCGAGTGGTATAATGTTGGGATGGGTTGGAGAAAGGGTGCATAGTAAGCACTATCCTCATACAAGTTATCATAGAAGCCCCTCGCATCTAATAGCTTCCTTTACATTTTTCTCTCCTTTTCCTCCACTGTTTTTTTTCTTCCGATCAGCAAATTCTTCCCCCTTTTCTCCGACCTTTAACCAAGTGTATTTCTTGTTGCACTTATCATATTTTAAAGTATTTGTGCTGTTACTTTCCAATTTGCCGGGGTGTAGAAAGACATAAGGAAAGTCAAATGGTAAAAGAGAAAGTAAGAAAAAATTGCGAGGTTACACCAGTTGTCGTTCCGATGTGGTATATTGGCATATTTCAAGGTTACCTGGAGTAGTGATTTCTTTTAATGTGCCAGATTTTTTAGAATGGCAAAACGTAAATAGAAATAAGGTAGGTTATATTTGATAGGACGCTGGGTAACGGAATACCAGGGTTGTTGTGTTGGTGCTTGTACCAATATATTGATTGGATTTCCTTTGTTTGCAAACCTGTTTTGTGTCGGATGATACCTATAGAGTTATGTTGAGACCTTACCAGATGAAATCCCTCAAGTCTCGCCGCACACCGTACATGAAAAATTGTTCTCGAAAAGTTCATGCTCAACTCGCTGTTTTTATTGACTGGTAGAGTGACTGAAATCGCGCTCGGTGGTGCATCAGTGGGAGCAGAGATGTTTGTTTGGTAAAGAAACAAAATAAATGTTTTTGTGATATTGTAGCAGCAAAAGCAAACATAGTATACTGATAATAAACCCAACCAGATAGCACGTAGGCAAGTGGCGAAGCATCAAACACCGCAGATTTACTGTTGTCTTGAATTGCCCCATAGTTTTAGGGCTATGTTTGTAGTTGTCCCACTGTTCTGCCGCCTGAAGAATTACATAATTACAGACTCTCTGTGTGGACTGACAATACCAGTCAATCCAGATTAACTTTAAAATTCTTAAATTATTGAAAACATAGGATTGGTTTGTGAAAAAAATTATGATCGAGTTTTCAATTAGAAGCTATAATCTTCATCAGGACAAAAATTCAATATCTTTATCTTTGAGTTCTTGACAAAAAAAATATCTTTGAAATTTAAAAAAAAACTACAAAATTCATATGCCTTTATGCGTTACAGCACTTGATTTTTACGCCCTCTATAGCCTATTAGGATCAAACAACCCGGATTAGAAGATGCCAAACGTTAGCTAAAATCCATATGCATTTATCTTCTCATTTACCACTATTTACGTTTTTATCGTGAGACCTTACCTTCTTGGCTGAAGAATTATCTAGTGGCAGCAGCTATCGAGCAAATTTCAAAATTCCTTTTCTTTTTCGAGCTAAAAGAAAGTCGTGCATCGTGAAGTCAATAAATGAATTCGTCACTTAATAATGTGAGAATGATGCTGGGGTATAGAAAAAAAACTTGTCTCCTTATCCCTTGGTTCCAGCAGCCGCTTTCCTTGCTTCCTCCTTTCCAATCAATGACAAACCACCGTGACATTAAGAGCCAAAAGAGTATTCCAGGCGGATTACACGACATATGAAGATGGTCATCACCGTGATGAACAGAGACAAAGTCAGTTTGTGTTAAGTCATCTTGTGTCTGTTCAAGCGCAGCGAACTGCCTAAGTACTTGCTACAATGATTCTGATTCAAGGTTATTGAGTACTTTTTATTCCAACATTCTTGTTTCTGACTACCCCGACAAAATTGACACAGACATCCCCTACACTTGTTATCTTCGTCATCATTATTACAAGTTATAGCCTGCTTTCTATGGAATTTTGACTGCTTTCTTGAAACTTTACTTTTCAGTTTCTAATTTTCAAGTTTGGCATTTGCTGAATTTTCACTGACGCAAGGGTAAACATTATACCCGCTTTAGCATATACTATGAGCGAATAGAAGGTTATCTCAAGGCGGAAAAAATACGGTTTAAAATGTATTCACCGCGTGGTTAGAATAACTCTGCCAATTTTCTGCTTAAGATCAAGACATATACGATAAACGATTCACAATAACGCGTCTACATATATTCCCAATGGTAGATATGTGGGCACAGACATTTTCGATTTTCACCACAGCTGGGATGCGAAGAAAGAAAGTGGAAAGTTTTGTTGCGATTCTTTGTATAAATTTGCCAAGTCCATTTGTTTTGATTGTGATTGGCTGAAGAGAAAAACAAAAACAGAAATAGTATTCCTGTGTTTGGAACTCATATTCTGGGAACGCTGATGCTCGCATAGTTGGTAGTCTTCGCAGGAAACCCGCAGTCAAACGAACAATAAGAATACCCCGCGTAACATTACATACCTAGACACACTCTTTGGGTGTTTGATCGTGATTCAAATTGGAATAAACTTTGTGTAAACTGTATTTTTTTCGTTTCCCTCTCCCTCTTTAATAGGTTTGAAGTGAGGCAGGGAACATCTTATAAGGCTGTATAGTATTCAACATCCTCCGAGGAAAATTTGAATGCCTCAAGTGCTTTGTCACAAATGAAACAAGGAAAGCATTTTTCCTACAGATAAATTGGCAAAAGTTTTCATTGTTTCTTAAAGACAAATAGTGAGTAATTAGAAAATGTTACACGACCTGCAAGGAAAAACGATATTTGAGATGGAACTTGTGTGGAGAAAACGGTTGGTTATACGTTACGGGAAATTTTTTTTGCAGAAATTGTGACAAAACCGACACAATAGTGGTGACATTGAGGACGACCTTTCTCTGGTTTGGCCGTGGTATTTCAATTTAAAGTACCGTTCAGTTTACCCCAATATAGGCATGTGTTGTTCACCTCTTGCGATATTAGCGACGTGTACTCCTAGACGTATAAGGACAAGGTATGCACTGTCAAAAGTAGGGTGAATATTAGCTGTAAAATCTATTGAGCACAAAAGCTTGTTAATAACTGTAATTTGTGTTATTACCTCCTCCTGGCATATTAATATAGATATACGGACTGGAAAAACAACAACAACTACTACGTGTATACTTGAGTTTACGCATATAAATTCAAAAGAATTAAACTTTTTGTAGTATTTTTTGCTCTCAGTATTTCTCCCCTTCATTCTTATCCCGGGTGCATGAAAATTCGGAGAAAAACTTTTCCCTTTTTATCCCGCGTTTTCTATTGCTCCTGCTGGTACGATGAAAAACAAGAAAACAACAACGAGTCTCGTTTTCTGTAAAAATCAAGCAGGGAAATTGGAAATACTACACCACTAGAAAATTGAAGGAGTCCAGAGGGAGGGAGAGAGAGAGGTCTACAACTTTCTCTTCGGGACAACAGCAGATNGAGAGAGAGGTCTACAACTTTCTCTTCGGGACAACAGCAGATAACAACGCATAATGCACACATGCATATAACACTTGTGTTTGTGTAAGCCCATATGCATTGAGAAATCTCCTTCAATCAGTGCAATGAAGCATGCCAAAATATGTTGAGTTTTACACGTGTCTTACAGTGAGTTTGTGGGGAAAGTACGTAACACAATGGATTGCACAGAAAATCGTATCTTCTCCTCTCTCTCATCGTGAGTACCCTCAACCTTCCTATATATACAGGGTCGATAATTGCAAAACATACTCTGAAAACAGGCCATTTTGCGTGTTTCATTACTTTTTAATGAGAGTTAGCGTATCACTGTCAAGTTCTAATATGCGTCATACAGTTGTGCAAGGTATTTCAAGTTTCATCAAGATATAATCAGTGAGTTGTAACCACTAACCGGGACCATAATGTAGAAGTGTACCGTTCCTAGAGTCAACATTAACGTAGTTATCCCAGTCAACAGCAACCCTACCACAACGAATCATTATACCAAAATGCAATCAATATGGTGGTTTTGTCATCAAGGCCGTATTTTAGAAGAGTGTCCCTCTCTACCTACACTCTTGGGAGACAGTTTGTCAAAGCCGTTATGACCTATAAAGGTAAATAACAACCCACACACGCAATAAAGAAAATTAAACGCATCTTAAATGATGGATAGTTTTCCAACGGTAATAGAGTGAGTGGGACAAGAGAAACGTGGTTGTGACAGTGATATGCTAAAAACTGTAGGCTTTGACATTTTATATGGGGTAAAAATCAGTATGAAACAGGTGTACTGAAAATACGAAGTGCGGTGTTGCCCCAATAAAGGTACAAAAATAAACTAGTTCAACGGCACGGATGACGCACTAACCAACAGGGGCTTTGCAAAGCTTTGGGGGAAATTTGCGGAGGTATAGTACATTGGTAAATGGGTTTAGGTAAAACGGTATTTATATTAAAGGTAATTTGGCACAGAAGAGATGTTATGCCTAGATGTATATTTATAAGATCTTCTGATCTTTAGTAATTTTTACCATACGTCTTAAATGGGGCGTTGAATAGGTTAATAGCTTGTAGCATTTTGTCACTGTCTTTCAGAAAACCTTAAAGTTTATCTCAGATGGAAGGAGAATGATGTGTTTCACTTTACAAGAAAATTAGAAACAAAATGTCAAAAGTACAAACTAATCCTAAGATGCACCTACGTGAAATGAAATGTTTTATGGCTTTCATAGTTCAAAGTTCAATTGATCTCATTTGCATAATGTATGCGAGTGCCAACGAAATCTAACCTTAAAGACAGTTAAACAAAATCACCTGTCCAATTTCAACGCCGTAGCTGGGTCCCTGGCATCATAGGATTAGCAGTTTATTTCGAGATATATTGATATCAAAATACGTTGTACCTGTTGAAATAGAAACACTGTGAGTAGTTACATACGATTTAATTTATTCTGTTAAATGCCAGCTGGTTGATGACTTCTTACAAAAAAGTGGTGCAGGTGTGCCATCTTTAGAATTCAAATACGGTAGGTATAAATCACCAACACACCACGAACCACGACATCTCGAACATGCATGTTTGATGCAAAAAGAGTCAATATCGAGAACAATTTTCTTTTGTACGAGAAATGTCTAATGTCTCCAAAACAGATTCAATCTTGCTTATAATTCCCCACGAAAAAGGAACGAGTAATTACGGCAAAAACAAAAGCGGAAAGCGTCGACGGCTTGAAGTAATAATTAGCATGAAATCGCACTCAAACGGTATAAAATTATAGGGTATTTTCTTTTTTGCAAATGCCAGTGAGAGTTCGCAGCGAGATATCAGGCCAGTTGGATTGAACTTGCTTTGTGGAAAGGCAGGTGCGTTTGTCACGAAAAAAAAACTACAGTGTTTATTTCTCCTGTAAACGCAACAATTTCAAATGCCACATTTTTTAAAGGTTTTCCTTTTCCTAGAGAATTTTAGAGATTACTCAAGTGGTAATATTCTTTGGATTTTTGGAAATGGGCTATTATTAATAATTACCACAGCGGTAAGTTTTGCTTACAAAATGTGAAAGAAAAGTTGGTTGTACCGCTATTCCCTTGTATACTAAACAAGTGAAAAACGCTATGCAGCCTTTCAAAGCCAAAAATCGGTCAAATTTTAAAATTTTGAAGGATAATAGTAATTCATGGTATATCGTTCACAGGAGGCATCATATTTCAATGACTTTTCGTTGGGGGATTTAAAATCGGTGATGATGAACTACAATGTCAGGCTGGTGTGTGTAATAAAGTTAACCACAAATTTAACACAAGTAATTATATGACAAACTTCGTTTCTGCTACATGCTGGTCCGTCTGGCCTTATAAATGCCATGTATACGTACTATGTAAGCACCTATGTTAGAATGTGATAGTATATAATAAAGACATGATATACGAAAGACGTGCATTGCATTGTGCATTGTCATTAATCGTTATTGTAATTTGTAATCATTATTGTAGCTACTTATTGTATTGTATGTACCCACACACTCACACACACTCTTTGGCACAACAACACCTCAAGGGTTACCATAACTCATTCGAAAATATAATTATTACCCGCCCTAAAAAACAAAACTATAGACAAAAAAATTATTTTTATTTATTTATTTTTAAAAACTCTGGTGCTGATTGTGATTAGTACGATTAATTATTCTTCTTCGATTTTCCACTACACTCGAGATATTGTTGGTACCTCTGCTCTGCTCACTCTGATGCAAATGTATTGTCGGCGGACATGATGCTACACAAAATAAGCGTTCAGCTGGGCAGGAGGATAATAATCGATGGAACATTGCTTTTGATAATTGGACTCGTTGTGGTATGCATGTTACAGGGAGCAAAGGCGCAAGACATCCCTAATAACGAGACCTCAGCAACAACCGCAACACCTCAAAAACAAAACAGAACAGGAGGAGACACAGGTATTTACATAACGTGTCAAACATCTTTGGAGTAGTTTTATGAGATATGGAATATGTAGATTTGTGTTCCATCCTTCCACCATCTTCTACTCTACTGTCTAGTAAAGGAAAATAATCTAGATGCAACGTAGTACTTAATTTTATTATTCTATTTAATTAATTACAGTGGGAACGATACTTGACAGTATTAAAAAAGCAAGCAAGCTATCCTGCTACGTCTGCAATTCCATCAGTAATGGAGCCTGTGGAGAAGACACGAAGGACTACGCGAAAATGTCCTGCAATGATGTCGGGGAAAATGGGTATCTTCAGCAGGTGTATGGGGCATTATCAATCGATGATACCGGTATGCCGTTGAACAATTTCCCGCCAGCATTGAGTGAATTAGCAGTCAAGGCTTCTCCATGCACAAAAAACTCAACAAAATCGTGTGCATTGGGTTGGGGATCCAATGGTTTTGCGGACGCTTTCAAAGCAAACAGTAAGACATCGTTCTTCCAGTTTATAAACTGATTATAAATTGATGTATTTGAAAATAAGTACCAAAACTATTCAAACTTTGTAGTGCCGAAAAATATGGGGGATGGCAAATATCGGTTTAGCAGTCACACGAAAGATCGTTATGAGAAGGGATTTCGAAGTTGTCGAAAAATGTCTGTCTGGACAGAAGTCCATCGAAATGGAAAAGGTTCGAATTGCGTACTAGTAGTACGGTACTAAAACGTACTTGTATTAAAGTGGCATTTCTGTCGTTAACTTAAAATACAATATTTATTTTCTTTCTCGCACAGAATATAAAATTATGAAGACCAGTCCTAGAGTCATCCGCTCATGTAGCTTTGTGGATACGGCTTCCTGGGGTGACAAAAGTTGCAAGTACTTTTCCGGGAAAAATGTATACACCGAGATTTGTTACTGTAAAGGAGATGACTGTAATGCGGCCAATTATTTGCATGTTTCTCAATACCTTATTTTGATGGGGTGCTTCCTCGCTTCCGGGATCACAATGGGACGACAAATCGCCAACTAGAATCGCCAGAACCTGTGGGAAATCTGTTCACACTAAAACTACAAAGGGGGATGAACACAATTTTGCTTTAAAAATGTCTACTACAAATTTTATTACGCTTGTTTTCGCGAAACCATTTTCATGATTTTATCGTCAAAAGATTGTCTAAATTAATTAATGTCTAATAAAACATACAAATAAGCATAAAACAGACGTCTGGTTATTAACGGGCTCGTTATAATTGTTAATTAAAGTTAAAGTAATTACTGGTTAATTAAATTAATATATTATTTTCACCCATAATTTAACTAGCATTGTTTTAATTGCACTAATTTGAAGCTAGTGTTTCAGAAAATCCTTTCAGACGGGGCACTTTGTTAGTAAATTGAACACAAAAACAGAACTTCTGTTCAGTAACAAACAGGCTATGACGTTAAAACAAACTTTAGGCTGGTTTCCCGGCGTCGGACATGACTCCATGTAGGATCAAAAAGAATGTTATCGCTATCGCCGACATCGATAACGTCTTCCCATAGTCATTTTATTGCTACTGTCATCTGATGCACTACAGCTTGTCAAGTTTTAATACTTTCAATTATCTAAACGTTACTTTTGGGCTGTTTGCTGTTACTTTTGAAGTACTCGGCGGTAGACGTGCTGCTGCCACCAACAAACAGTAGAAATAAAAGACGGGAGAGACAAATGTTTATAAAAACTTATCAATCAAAGTCTTCCACTTGACCTTTTTAAACTCTACGCTTTTTGCCCTTTTCTCCAAACGACAAAACCAACGCGCTATTTCAGCATGCTTGATTTTAACTTAGGGATACAAAACTTGCAGATATTCTTAATGGTGACAATGATGAAGAATGACACAACTCATTATTTTCTTAAAATCCTAACTTAAATACGTCCTCCAGTCAGAAAGTAGACGTAAGTTGGCGGGAGAGTTTTAAGGACTCTGACAGTGTGTGTATTCACGAAACACTACGACTTTCCATTCCACTTTTTACAATATCGAAGAAAACTTGCGATAGGTACATAAAGTCACGCCTTTGTTGACACTTTTATTACTCTTAGACCTCTGCTTGGTACCACTTTACTTTAAGAATACCTGAAACACGGCATAGCTTTCCCGTGATATACCGTTTTTCGTGTCACGCTTTCAAGACAAAAGTTAAACAAGGAAAACTCGGGAAAGTTGAATAAGTAGCTGCTGTGAACGCATGTCCTTTTCTCGACCTCAATATAAATGCAAAAATGTGTGTGACTTTTTCACTTTGTTGTGGTGTAACGGAAGAGAGAAAGGTGCCAACTTTTCTGCCCGTCCTAGTAGATACTTTCATAATAAACAAAGCGTCGTCATCATGTTGCCACTCCCATAGTTCGTGTCTTTTCCCAGTATAAAAACATGAGTGGACTTTTAGAGGAAAACTGATAGAAAAGAGAAACAGTCTTAACAACAGCTTTAAACGAATCCAGTAGTCATTTATATTTCACTGAAAGTTCAAAGAATAATGCCTTTTTTGAGAGAGGGCTAATCGTATTACTAATAAAGACTACTAACAGATAACAGGCGGGCCCATTCACTTCATTACATGCAGCCTTCCACGAAAGGAAAGAAAGGCTTTTTGATGATTTATTTCACAAGTTTAAGATGGTGAAAATATAAATAAATTTTCTGGCAAAGCTTCCCACGTCATATTTTAAATGCGGTACAGCTTGATCTATCCTGACTTGACCTGTGGCAACGGAGATCGGGAGGTCAAGAATTTGTTGAATTGTCCATAAGAAAAAAAGTTTTCATCAAAACAAAAAGTTACCATCAAAATTCTTTCCCAGCTAAACAACTGTTCTTCTGTCAAATCTATTTTTCGTTTCTCAAGGCTAACCGTTTCGTTTACCACTAAAAAGCTTATTTGTATTGTAAGCAACGCTAAATGAAATATCTCTGTAATTTTGTGGCAGTGTTAAAAGTTAAAACGAACTTTCTGGCAGGGTCATAATGACGAATCACGGTGCAGATGACAAATGGTGACTGACGTGCTGCGTAGTTAAAGCCGTTGATTTACAGTTTGTAATGGATCCTTCTGGCAGAAATAATAATAACAACAAGAAATTCCAATTATTTTTAACAATTAAGCAACACCGTGCTGTCGTTGGGACTTGGGACATTGATTGATTTAATTATATGTGTGTATTGTATTTGTATTACAGTATAGAAGTTATAGCACATTGCACCGCAGTAGATAATATTGCCGTTTCATATATATTGCATGTTTTTACCCTGTTAGTTGAGATTACAAAAACAAGTCTACGTCGCCATGCATGAGCAATTTCATTGCCCAAGTCGGTGACACTTTGAATTGCGTTTCATAACAGAAAATTAGGGAAAATGCTGTCAGCTCGGAATAATGCAAATTGACAACATGTAGGATTACATCATACCCATTCAAGTTAGTTAACCTTGGAGTTGAGGTGGGTTATTGTTGTTGTTGTTGTTGTTTTTGTACGTATTTATCCGGTTTCTAAAAAGTCCGACCTTTTCACGAATGTTTATATAAATATGCTTTATTGCTTAAGTACTGTAATATATACAGCAAGGAGATGCTATTATCCCAACACTTTTCTATTGTTAACGTCAGCAGTGACGCAACGGTGGATGTATAAATAATAATATCAAGTATATTTAATGTATGGATGCAACGCTTTGTTTATTTTGTAAACAAATTTCGACAGAGAGAGACTTTCAAGATTCACATAATGACCTTTGTGATGAAATTGCGCATACTTGTTACGGTTGAGGAAGGTAATAGTTCCAACAACAAAAGTCTGCTCACTGCGTCATTTCAGCCGAACAAAGAGAAAATACATTTTTTAGATTGTGTATCCAACTGACAAAAGAATGGGAAACAAACAAGAAGTCTAAATTAAATTTCGTAATATCATGACTGAAAAGAGCTTTGTAAATACCATATACATCAGCATCAGGCGTCATGCAACTACGGGAAAATCGAGATAAGTATAAACAGTTTTTGGGGCTACAAACGGTCCATAATTTGTAAAGCAGGTAAAGGCTCCCTCTTGCGAGCTTTCCACAGAACCAGTTTAGTCATCCACTTCCCCTGACACTTTCGTTGCTTTCTCCATTTCTCGCGCGATGATGCGTAGTGTTGAAATTCTCCCGGTGTACTAGTCGGATGGGTCTGGTCTTGTGGGGAAAGAATGTGTCACCCTACAACAGCAATAAATTGTTCAAATTGGGCTGTATCATTAAACTTCCACTCCCATGCGTCTTATCCCGTCAGTCTGACATTCTTACCAAAATTTTCCTCGCTACGCCACAAGCCCCATCTACACGACCGCCAGGATTATATGGAAGAACCTCCTTTTACTGGAGTTTCTCAAAGATCCGCTTTTTAGCGCTTACTTTCTATTTTCTTACTGACAAACCAACCGCGTCCCACACTAGTTTCAGTTTCGCGTTTTACTTCTCCACCTACACCATTTCACGGCTATTATGTCTTACGTAGGAAGTATGTAGGAACGCAGGCAAGCAACACAAAAAACCAAACCACTGTTGCTGTGTGCAATTTCACCCGTTTCTCCTTCTTCATCCTTCCCATCAGCTCCTTCAGTTTCATTTTTAGTCAATATCTCTCTTCGCTCTCCCTCCCTCCCTCCCTCCTTCCCCCCTCTCTCTCTTTACTTTGCTGAGTGAGCAATGGCTTGTGGCTTTTTGTGGAATGTAACTCTGCGTGTACGGCTGTGAAGGGATGGTGTATGGGTGATCGTCGTTGTGCTGATGACGATGACGACAGCAACATTTGGACTTGCTATTTTTTTTGTCTTTTTCCCTTTTTTTCTAGCAGATTGTCGGCTCCCAGTTCTTGTTCGCAACGTTGTTGTCTACATCATCATGAATGTCTCTCATTTCTCTCCCAAAACTGGTACAACTCCTCAGCATCTCAACAACAATGAGAGCAACTTCTTGAGATAAAAGGGAAAAAAACACTGGAATGTAGCGGTGTACTCCGTGACTAGTGAATGTCCTGTCCATACACACTCACCCTTTTTTAGATAGGTACAAGTTTGGTTGTAAGTACTCTTCTGTGCCTGTCTCTCTCCCTTTGACTAACTGTTTTATGTGCGATTTCTCCCAGAGTGAAAAATATTTTCTCTGCACTGACGTTTTTCTCTTTTTTCCTTCCGTTTAAGTTTTTTGCCTGTTCAAGTGTGGGAAACAAGAAAGAAAGGACTCGTAGTGTTTTAAGCAGTTGTGTAGTAGGAGTTGAAGCATTTAAACGGTATCTGGAGAATACTAGACATACCTATGAAACAAGTACACAACAACTAAAGTCATCCATCCATTTATTTTTCAATGAAAAATAACTAGTTCGGTTTATTTCTTTCTCAGTCAAACACGACGTTTCACTGTTCTCTTTTGGAAAGTATTTCATTTTGCTCGAGCTTGGCTGGTCGAGGAGGCAATGGGAAAAAAGAAAGGAGAAAAAAAACTCAAGTGAGTCGCGAGAAGTGCTTAGTGCTACTTCAATGGATCTAGGCGTTTAACCCACGGTGATACCTAAGCTCGGGGTGCACTTATCCCTCCAAGTCCTTAAACTGAGCGTGTTACATATAATCCCACCAAGGCTATTTCATGCGGATGCTTATTTTTTAGCATTCGAGTAATCAAGCACACTGGTATAATTACGAAACGAAAATACATCACCACGTATGAGTACATGTTCGAGTAGATGCAAAAATATATTCAGATAAATTGATAAAACTGCCGGTTCCTTTTATCAATTTTATATATAACTTTAGTTACATAGAAGTACACCAGATGTCTCGTACTTCAAAGTAACGGAGAGCCGAGAACATGCAGTCATTCATTGGCCATCAAATTTTTTAAAAACACATAAAAAGCGACACTACTGAATCAACGTTGGATTTGGTAGTTCCTCATTTCTTCGACGTAATGCATCATTCTGAAAAAAAACTGCAACCTGCGTTAAAGAACTACCGAGTGGTAATTGCACGGGGGTGAAGTGATGTACTTGAAGATCGTCCTCGAGATATTACATGCTACTACGCCTAGTGCTTCTTCTGGATTGCTTCAAATTCTACTTTTTCTGGCACAGTACATAAAACCATTCCTGAAATCAATACAGTTCTTTAACTCTCTTTCTCTCTCTTTACTAATTCTATTCTCTTCCCAGGAAACAACAGCCCCAACAGCTGTAATACACAGTTACTCCAGCTTCTGCCCTTGTTCCCTTCTCAGACTACTTGTTCTGCTACATTATTTTGTGTTGTTATTGTACGAACCTTTTAATTTTTAATCCCAACCGACTGTACTCACCAGAAAGTGTAGTACCATATATTCCACATAAATAAATAATTGAAAGCGTTTTCATTCATAACAATAATGGGAACGCAATAAGCTTTGCGATGTTGAACCCGGCATGTACATCATTTGCACGACTCCAGAACTGTCTGACTAGTACTGTTTTGAGCTGAAAGGGAGTTCAGATGAAGATCCGTGGCACGACGATGACGGAAATATGATCATGATTATGATGATTTTAATAGCAGTCGTGGTGCTACTAAATCGTCTTGGGAAGAATCTTGAGAAAGCATTCAAGCAGCCAATTTTGTTATGCTTTTTTCAACAATAAAGTACACTACAATATTCTCCTTTTCCTTTCTTCCATCTTTTTTTATTATGAGCAATGTAAGCAAGATATGGGGAATAAACACACACGTGGACGTATAATAGGTGCTGGATATTTATTTATGATCCGTGTTTCATGCACTTTTATTGTTGTATTTTACTACACATGTTTCATCCACCAAAAAAGCAAGGAGTTCCTCCATTTTGGAGAGGAAACGGCGCTCACATTCTCAGGCGGATCCTTAAACTAAAAAAACATGTTCGTCTCTTTCTTTTTCAGGTTCTCCAGTAAAACGATTCAATAATACCTCTACTACTGCAGTAGTGTACTTATAATGGAGGTAACCCCAAAAACGGCTTTTTCCCCTACACCAATGTACATAGTGGAAATTACAAGAAAGAAAATGTGAAGTAGGTGTGGTCGTTTTTATGATCATCGTCATTTCTGTTTCTTGCTGGAAGGGATTTTTCCTTCGTAAAAGATGGTCATGGACAAAAGGAGCGAAGAAAATTTATGTAGGCATACTCTTGTGTAGTTGGGATTGTGATGAGCACACTTGTTTTGGGAAGTTTGGCAGGCGTAATATACAAAAGAAAGAAAATGAGAAAGGGGTTTCCGTACCGTAATAAACAGAATGGTATAAAAAAATTTTGTGAAATTGAAAAGGGATCTCGCGGGGTATCTTACTTTTTATTCGGAGAGGAGGATCATTGATGCTTTTAGCTCTATTTCTAAAAGAGTCTTTTACAGGTAAAGAGAAAAGTTTAGTTTTAAAAGAAAACTTGCAACGCTTTGAGACTTAAGCGTTGGGGAGTTGTGGTATTCAGAGGGAGCTGCATGATATTGGTAAAGACATGTACGATTTCCGAAGCGCTTGTTCTTCGTTTTTTTCCCCTTTTGCGTTTCCTTCACTTTTGACATGACTCATAATCTCAAAACTGTACAAATATTGGGGGTATGGGCATATTACTTGTGTATTACATGTGTACCAATTTGTATATAGCTCTAAGGACCTTATATCACCCACACCCTTACGTTTTACATGGTAGTAGGGATAAAGCTGACTTTAAGAAAATAAAAATAAAGCAAATTTCCTCACGTAGTCAGTATTGGTACTCACTTACAAGAAGTTATACATTTATAACAATAACATATAGATTTTCTATTCGCTCTCCTGCAATATCACGTAGTATATATGTCTGTCGTATTCGTTTCTCTGCTGTCTGTGTAATAATATACATTCTTTCGTTCGTGTATTTGCCCTCACTCTAATGATTATACGCAACCACGACATGACTCCTGCTAACTTCCACTTTGCACTAATCGAAAATTAACCAAAAAAGAGAGCAAAGAGAATAGAGAGCGAGAGAGGACAATGACATATTATTACTGCACTCACTCACACACACATACACACAGAGAGAGAGAGAGAGTAAGCTTCATCATTTTCCATCGTGGTCGTGGTCGTCGTCGTCGTTCGCATTACTCGTTCGAGTCTTCTCTAAACTACTCCTTCGCTTTCCGTGTAATTTTTCTAACTACGAACACTCTCCATTTTCTGGTGGTACGTAACCAGCGTTTACGTAGAACGGTGAAGGAGAAGTTTTTGTCGTTGTACGTGCAACTTAAAAGACACAGTTCATCAAAGGACACACACACACAAGGCACACAGAATTTAATGCATGTTATGTGTCTGTGTGTGTGTGTGTGTAGGTAGACGGGTACATTCTCCTCTTGACGAAATAAACGAAACGAAATAACGAACACTTTTTGTGTTTCGTAGGGGTGTGAGCTAGGCCGAATAATCATAATGTAATTACATTATTTCCACTATCGTATTGTTATTCTACATTAGTCTGCCTGGTGCCCATGTACGATATTGCAGCAACAGAAAATCATTTATTATCCTCAAACATCCAACAAAGTAGCGTAGAAAAATCCCAATCTAAAACCTAGCAGCAGCAGCGCGCGGTAGCAGCGAAGTAACAAGTAGTTTCGATTTTCGCATGTTGTTTCCGACATTATAATATTATGTACTATTGTTCTACTACTACTGCTGCTGCTGCTGCCCCTGCTACACGTTTTATAACCTTTTTCCTGAGTAATTTTCTGCTATATAATGTACAACGTCATGTTGTCGGGGGAAAACTCAAACCCCAAAAAACACAATTTCATGTCATTACATCAAACAAACGAACAGCTTGTGAGAGACACACGGAGAGAGAGAGAGAGAGACAAGAGGGCAGCGCAGTTTTTTGTTGGATGGCTTCAATAATTCTGGTGCGATGTGCTGTACTGTATATAGCTTTGCTGCTGCTGCTGCTGTTATGGTGGTGGTGATGTGCTTATTGAATTTTTAATTCTTTCAACAACAGCAATAATAACAACGGATGTCATAATAGGAAAAGTAATTAGTGCACAGAATAAATTACATGTCGTATACCCGTTCACACACTCTACTCTACAGGCAAATCCTCTCAACGTCGCCATCCATCCATCGTCATTATCATCATCATCGTCGTCGTTGTTGTCGTTATTTTGGATGGATTGGATAACTACTTGGATGACTATAATAAGCAAACAGTCATCAACTCACATTCACAATCAGCTCAAAGTTAACCAACATTTTACATACACGGACATACATACATACATTTATGCGCCGTATCTTTTCTAGAGTGCGCTGTAGAGACGCCATCTTTACGAATGAACATCCACGCAGAAAAAAAAATCATGCTCATCATCACATGTAATTATTATTACTACACGACATGACTAACTATTTGGCCATTTATTTTTCGCTAAAAGAAGAAAAACATAATTGTTTTACGAAAAAAAACTCTAGATGAGCATAATATTCATGTGTTGCATCCAATTACAAAATCCGACAAGCCTTTCTCTTTCTCTGGTTGTCTTGATTTGTGTGTGCGTGTATCGATGCATGCATGAGAACACATTTTAGGCTTGAGACTCACACACACACACACATACAGATACAAACGCTCATTCCTCTCTGCTGCTGCTGCTGATTATGATGGCGATAACAATGATGACGCCATCATTGTGCTCCTTAAGCAGATAAATTTGCTACCTTATAAGGTCGCATCAGGGAAGGGATCGCGCAGAGTTGACTGGTGTATGACTTGACATGATGAACTATCTATGGAAAAGAAAAATAGTAATATTTTTATGGGAGGAACACACGTTTTAGTTTGGCGGTGGAGGTGGAAACAGCTAAAAAGCTCTATATCATTTATTTTTCTCAGGGACCACCATACCAAACACTAAACTTCTCCATTGCCGTCACAACTACTACTACCACTACTGCCACCACCACCACTACCAACCAACCCCGCAATTACATGCATCCTACTTGGCAGAATATAACAACAGGTGTCAACAATTTTGAAACGTAGGTATATAAGCTCGTGGTGGAGAACGGGGGTAGTTGTAGTGAGCACTTGCTCACTGTACGTAGTAGATACAAAAAAATGTAGCAATCATGATAAGAGTCAAGGCAGGGCAAGCGAGAAGAGAGTGAGAGAAACTCACCGTGATATGATATTATATTAGCTTGAGAAACGGGAGAAATGAGGTTTTATATATAAGCAACTCATTTCTCAATTTAATTCAATCCAACTAGATACAACCTTCTCTCGGTTTGCGATCTGTGTGTATATGGTGTGTGATGGTTTATTACGAGGAACAGTCAGAGAGAGAGAGAGAGAGAATGAAGTAGAATGAGAGAGAGAGAGCTGTAACAGCGGTAACAACAACAACGGCAGCAGTAGAAGAGTCAGAGTCAAAATGAGACATGATCCCCCGAAAGGGTTAGAGATTTATTATCCATATTAGGTATGGTGTCAGCCTGAGTGAATCTGACTTTGAGATGTGAGTAGTTACTTGGGTTTTTCTCCCGTTTTTGTTGGCTGCTTTGCTCGCTTCATGCAGGATTCTTGTTTAATAATAATACATACGTAGAAATGGTAAGTAATAACAAAAATAACATCAGCAGTCGTGGTGGTGGTGGTGGTGGTAGTACTAGTATTAGCCAAGCAACAGCATCATATACCACCACCGCCACAACAACATCAAATGTAATAAGTAGTTCAGCAAAAGTAATAACATTTTTTTCTACTTCTCCAGCCATAAGAATAAGCTACACACAGCTCTGGAGGCTGCCTGTTTGTTCATTCTTCTGTCGCCTTTAGACATTCAGATGGTTCGGTGGGTCGCACGAGCGGTGTGTGTACAACACACAAGTATTGTGGAGGTAGTTAGATTGTTAATGTTGTGGCTTTGTTGTTATATACATATATACTACCAAGTACCAAGTAAAGTCTTAAAATTGTACGGAGAAAAGGGAAGTAAGAAGAAGCGGAGTATGAGTACGGTAGTATAGTAGTAGTACTGGGTGGTGGCGGCGGGTGAGTAGAAAAGCTATTTTATTTTGCTTTACTTTTGCTTCGCTGAGTAAAAGTTTGCTAGTTGGACTCTGTGGAAAGAGAAATGAAAAGGGAATGGAATAATAATAATAATAAAAATAATATGTAAGGTAAAATTAGACAGCAGCCTTCAGCAAAGGATTGTAATATTGAACGAAGGACAACAACTTTACTATGGCTGTATAATGGCGCGCGATGATACTTCTACTACTACTGCTCCTACTGTATTAAAGTTACGTTGGTTAGCTACTTTTGGAAGAATTGTTGGGGAAGAAGTGTAGTAAGGAAGGAAAGATATTATTACTATTACAACAACAAAAAGTACCAGTCCAGTTCTCTCGTTTACTAGTCCAACAACAGTTGATTTTTTCACAAATCTCTTGCAAATCCATCTTGTCATCTTGTGAGTCAAGTTAAAGCGGAAGGGAAGGAGGACACGAGAACAGGGAGAAAGTATGGGTGTGCATGTGTGTGTGTGTGTAGGTACTTTAAGGTTGGGAGAGAGAAGACGGGAGAAGGGAGGGGCATTAACGGAAAAAGTAATGTCGTACTGGACAGCTTGTTAAGT
>JAHZNE010000740.1:0-16069 GCA_027744055.1 Callyntrura sp. NNG-2020
GGGCAAAGCCTGTGATCCAAGGCACCTTTGCGGCTTGACCTTTTTTGTACGTTTCTATGGGATGTTCACTTAAGAAAGCTTCAGGATGTGGTTTCTCAATAACAGGAGCAAATAGTACAATAGGTAAGGCCCCCCATTTTGCGAGATTCAGGTGAGCAGTGACTAACTCCTGGGCTGTTACGTTTTGGAGACATTTTACTATTTCCTTTGAAGAACCTTTACATCCATATAAGGACCCCGTTCTAACCGCGAGGTCCTTGGCATTCTCTGATATGGCCCATGCACATAGGGATGAACCACTCTGAGATATGCCACGGTGAAAAAGACCTAAAATGCCAAATTACATTACAATGTGTATCGGAACCTTAAATTCAAAACCAGAGCTTTTCAGGAATCAACCACATACCTCGTGATTGTCGACTGACAATGTGGTGCTGTACGGCTCCAGCTCCAGCGGATTGACCTTAATAAAAGCCAATAATATTTAGGCGATACTTCTATTTAGTGTATGCTGTACTTGACCCAACTTTCTGCTGTAGATAACTTGCACGATATACATGTATTTTAAATATTGTATTAAATAAATAAATACATATTGTACTGACCGAAAATTGTTACTTGGTCTGGGTTACCACCAAATTGAATAATGTTATCTCTTATCCATTGCAGCGCGAGCACCTTTGTTTTTTTTAAAAGAGAAGAAGAAACACGCCCAGAAAGCAAAGCTTTTTTATGAAACCTGTTAGTTGATTTTAAACGATAAATAACTCGCTGCATTTCAGGTCAGTACCTGATCCTTCAAACCAGCGTTCCCATACGCCGCCTCGACCTGCCGCACCGGAAGCGAAACTTCCCCCGTGGAGAAACATCATCACAGGCATAAGTCTTGACTGATACCGATATCCGCCATATCCTCCAGTTTCCGCCCTACTTACTAATTGATCGTAAGGTGTATGCACCTCCAAGTACAAGCAGTCCTCCTGTCCTCTTATACGATGTTCTGAAGTCATAAAATCAATCTGAATGCACTGTGGAGTATCCTTCGTTGAGTTTCTAATGCCATGCCATGGTTCTGCAGAAACTGGAGGTTGAAATCGCCTTATGCCAATAGGAGGTTCACCATATTGCACGGATCGAAACGTTGCTATTCTTCGTCCTCCAATCGTACGAGTGATGAAACCCTGCAAAAATCCTTGTCTTACGGAAACAACTGGTTGGTCTAACGGGAAGATGTTTTGTTGATTTGCCTCAAAATTTAATGTTCCCTGCCACCCCCACTGTACTCTTACAGGTTCCGCTGTAGTCAAACCGGAAATTACTGATGATATTAGGAAAATAAGTAGCAAATTTCGACAAAGTAACCTGTTCGACATGTCGATTATACTATGGAACTATCTAAAGGAGGTGTGTAAATGCGGAATTTATCTTTTCATGATTAATGAAAGTTTACAACTGACACGCAACGAGATTTTGTACTGGATATTTTATTTATTTAAACTACTGGTAGGTGCTGTTGACTGGAGCTAGCTACATTGTATTGCTTTTGCTGGATAGAGCGAAAGGCAGCGTTTTGATCATGAATTTCTGCATAAGCTTTCATTATATCATTTAGACTGATTTGCGAAAGAGGATTTTTGCCAAAAACGTTCCGTCCTCGTGCGGCGTGAAAAGAAACGGCTGCTTCAAGTTCAAAGTTAAGATCTCAGAAATTTGTACAGTTTTGCAGGAAATGGCAACGTGGAATCTATGCAGTGAGGGATGGGAGACCATAGCATGAAACAAAAACAAGGTAGATAGAATACATGTATATGAATATGAAATATAATTCCTTCAGTACATTGTACATTCACGTACAAGCTGCTAATTATAATAATTTCACACGAATCATAGTCGTTTTCTTTGGTTTTTGGTTATGTGTCTTCAGCATCTCATATTTTGTAACAGGAGTTAGCCTTCGAAGAATTGTTGTTACAATGAAAAAATGTACTAAATGTTGAACGTATGTACAGGGAATGTTAAAAATATAATGATTCATGATTACAACGATAACTCCCAAAGTGCAATCGGCATGGCATTGGCACTGGTAATTTATAAAATTTATATATACTTTATCTTGACCTGTGACCGTATCTTAGAATCCCATAATACGTAATTATTACGTCTCCAAATCATAATTCCAAAGCATCTTGCAATTCGACCTACCAAGCAGTCCATGGGGCATTTATAAAATACAAAGTTTTGGTATCAGAATTTGCTATGGTATTTGCACGTGTGGGTCCTACCGACAAGGCTGGAAGGTGCCATTAAACCTTTGGTTTACAACCAATATGAACTAGTAGAAAAACGGCTAACGAGAGTAACTAACAGTATTCTTATCCTACCAAAAATGGCGTTCCGTGTAATTAGTAAGCTAATATGAATAACTTCAAGGTCAACTTTAGATTAATAATGCATACAAAGAATACGTACCCCATAACTTTCAGGAATATGCAGTCGAATTTGTCGGTGTATCCATCCATATGCTACAAGATATGAATAACTTCAAGGTCAACTTTAGATTAATAATGCATACAAAGAATACGTACCCCATAACTTTCAGGAATATGCAGTCGAATTTGTCGGTGTATCCATCCATATGCTATAAGCCCATTATCCATTCACACAAGTACTAATCAATGGATAGTAAAACCATTATAGATGACCAATGAGAAAAATAACTCATTCTCCAGTAACAAATTCACAAGGTTTATGTTCATTCTCTGCTGGATTTATCCTTTATTATTATCGTTACTATTTAATACATACCCTATCAATAATTAATGCACACTTTAAAGGCATCAAGTACTTACATCTATCGTATATATTTCTAGATTGCGTTGTAATACAATTACGTTTAATTACATTTTAGTAATACATAATAGTTTATGACAAGGCAGTCTTTATTACTTTTATTAACTTTAAAAATGTAACTCTAATAGTTATATACTACAATCTGTAGGAATGGTACGAAGTAGAGTGTCATTGTTATCGAACGGATCTCTTTTTTATTTACAAACATTACAGTATTAATTTATTATTAATTAATTTTATTATGTCATTTTTAATTTTCTTTTTGTTATACTCAATTCAATACACAAATGTAATACAGGGAGGGTAAATACAAAAAGGTTGGGTTCGTAAATCTTGGTGTGTGTTTTAATAGTATATAATAATATGTAATAGTGTGTATGGTGTCGCATTGAATTACATTTGACTAGGGAAACAGTATATTTTAAGAAGCACCATTTTGTTACATTCAATATGGGCACTACTGCACTGCCCCTTGTACAGCTCCCAGTATTATCGTTCTCCCAGTTTCAGCTCACAGAAGTGCCCCGGTGGTCACCTTTTCACGGCGGGCCACCTGAAGCATCACTTCTCCTCCTTTAATGTCTTTGAATATGTTGAGGGCCTCTTTGTGTGTGACGCTGGACAAGGATTGACCGTTCACAGACAGGATTTCGTCGCCTGGAAAACCAACAAGAATATATTGAAATTTGCAAATATATCCAAATACCTCGAAAGGAACAATAAAATATGAATTTACGATCGTACCTTCAGTAAGGCTTCCCTCCTCACTAGCCTGTCCATACGGAAATATTCTTTTAATAAAAATGCCCATACTTCCTCTCGGAGAATCCTTGCCGCCCACGACACTAAATCCCAGGCTCTTTTTTGTCGGTCCCTTTTCAAATCTGACAGAAAAGATGGACAAGCAGAGGGACTGGGATCGCGGTCGTTCCCTTTCCCGGACTTTATTTCTAAGGCGGAGGGACGGCGCCGCGGCTGCTTTACCAGAAGAGCCACCAACACCCCCTCCACTGCTTCCTCCCCGATTGCTTCCATGAGGCTCACCGCCTGTTAAAAGAACACAAGTTTTTGAACCAAATGCAGTCGCAGTAGTCGCCAGGGAACTATTGGATTTCACTTCATCTTCTTCATCACTTGTAGATGGCATGCTTCTTGTTGTGGCCACGTCTGCACTGCCCCTCCTCCGCTTTCGACCTAACGTGCTACTGTTTCCTTTTGCGGAGTTTATGCCGGCAGTATTAGTCGACGAAGATGTATTTATATTTATACAGGATATACTTTGGCTTCGAGGTAGTGCCGTCCTAGTTGGTTTTGGCAGGGATGATTTCGAGCTACTGTTCGAATTTCCTCCACTTTTTTCCCTGCCTAGTGTCACATACGCCATTGGCCCTCGGTGATGTCGGCTGTACATGGAACTATTTTTTTCTTCGTCGGTGGATCCTGTAGGAGACGGTGCGGAACCGCCATCGCTCCCACTCGAGGTAATGTCCATTTCACTCTTTGTTTTCCCTCCCATTTTTGGTGATTCGTGACCATTCCTCGTGGAGTCGCTGTCGTAGCCGCTACTCATTTCTTCAGCACCTCCACTGCCACTACCCCCTCCTCCTTTTCGTCTCCTCCGATTTTCTGCCGTAAGAATATCTCCAATTGAGTGACTTCGCTTTCCCCATTCTAAAGGAGACCCTATGATAACGTCTCCGAAATCAACGTCGGAATCTTGCACGGGGCTCTTGTGAAGTAAATCTAACCTAACTTGTGTCAAGGGATCGAAAACTCTTCGGCTATTTCTTCTTTTCAAGGTGGCTAAGCCATGTTCTCTAATAAAATCTTCGTCTTCATCCTCATCTTCTTCATCGTCATCTTCATCATCTTCGGTTGCTTCCGTCTGGGAGGTACTAACAACACTAGAGCTACGACTGTGCAGCAGATCTCCCATACTATGAAAAAAGTTTCTTTGTGACAGACTTTTCCTAGATGGTTTAGATGGTTGGCGCACACTTTGACTGGTTAACAATGGCTTATTGTCATTTTCCTTGTTTGCCACAGTAGTACCCGCACCGCTGTTGTTACTGCCAGTGTTCCCGTTTTGACCGGGTTCTTCTGGTAAAGCGGTCAGCTTTGAACGGATATAGGCGTAGGGGAAACTACTTCGTTTACCCGTTGAAGCTAAACCCGGAGGAGCAGCACTTCCCCCTCCTGCTCCACCACTTGCATTATTTGCCGTCGACATGGCCGACATGGAAGTGGCCTTTTGCAGGACTCCACAACCTTCCAAACTATTCGCTAAATAACGCCCATGCAACTGTCCAGGCCCCCGGGTTGTTGTCACGCTACTGAGGTTCTCACAACTGGTCGTTTTCATCATCATAAAGGCGTCTCCACCATTTCCAACACCCGCAGCAGCCACCATACCACCAGCACTAGGGAGAGAACATCTTCTAGTGGTGATTACTCCATGGGGAATTGTAGGAACTGCACTGCCAGTAATAATGTAAGGCAGAGTGTTGTCCCGTTGCTGTCTCAAAATAACCATATCCTCGTCTTCATCTTCCAAGTCGTCAAAGTCATAGGGACTGGTGGGTAACTGACTGGTTGACGAGGAAGACGCTATGGACGCCGAATGGAGAAAACTACGTCGAGGGCTTAAACTAGTAAACAGGAGGTCGTCATCCTCGCCCAAACATAAAGTAGATTCTTGTTGACTTGCAGGAAGATCTCCAGTATCCGTACCCTTGTCAACTTTCATCTTGTTACCTCCGCCTCCATTACCACCAATCAATCGATTTTGGCTTTTTGACAGCAACATACGCAGAGATTCAACTCGGCCGATTTTTCTACTGGCAGCAGGGGGTTTGTCTTGCACCTTTTGCGGGGTTGCTCCTCCCTTGTTATTTCCCATGTTTAATTTGCTCGTTGAGTGGGCGTGACGGAGAAGAGGTACCCCCAGCTTGTCTTTCAATCTATCCGATAATTTCTGTGGGGATGCGGGTTTTTCGTCCTCCCCGTAAAAATACAACGTTTTTCGTCGATTTAACGTTGAACAGTGTAAAAAATTGTTGGCACTCGTTTGGCTACCACTAGCCACCAATTTCTTGTTGTTGCCCCCGCTGTGCAGTGTCTCACTAGATTCGGTCCGTCGAATTGTATCCCAAGTTAGGGATACGCGCTTTCCCCAAGTAGATATGCCCCCGCCGGAAACGGCAGTTGTGGCTGCAATTTATAATATAGACATGAATCAATCGGGTTTAATATTTGACTACTTAACCTAGACCGTACATTTTAAAATACGGATGAGCTCACTCTCACACTTTCGCTACAACAAATACGTTATTATGCCACTTAATTAACATATATGATCATTTGACACAGCAAAGATTCAAGTTGAAAGAATTACAAGGGTAACCTCAAAACCACCAAAACCAAAATGTCAACTTGCAACCCTGCAAACAAGTAGGTGTCTCTCTGTATTATTTTTTTTCTTTTCACCAGCAGCACCAAATAAACAAGCAGGCAGGCAGGCATGATGGCACTCTCTATCCCATTATCATACCGGCTCGAACCACAACAACCGTTTGGGGTTGGTGCAAAAAGAAGGAATTCGTGTCAGTCAACCAAAACTCCTACATGGCTTATATCGATCCTTCCCAAAAAACCCAGTCACGTTAAAATGCATGAATATTGGGCTATTTTTTATTAATGAACAAATAGATGCATGCACCATGACACACTCACTACTACTGTGCAGCCAGCAGTTATAAAACTCCCAGGCAGTCACCCATTCAATGAATGACATCATTCCCCATAAAAATCTGCATCGAATGTAACGGAAACATTTTTTGGTTTCTGCTTTTGTGGTCGGTCCAATTATAATTCTCACTTTACTACCTACTACTACTACGACTACTACTACTACATGCCCTGTCTGTAGCACACACTCTGTGCGATTTTTTTGCATTTTCATTCATCGGTAGTAGAAACAAGCATTTTTTACGTGTCATTTTGTAGTAGCCCGCAGTTGACTTTTTATGTGCAGTTAAAAAATCAGCAATTGGGGCTGGTCTCACAGGGACAAAACGTGACGATGACGACCAGTGAAGCTACACATGGGTATCCCTAACAAGAATACATTATGTCATTTTTTCTTGTTCGTTGCCTGGCCCGGCCCTTGCTGCCTACCCAAACGCAATCACAGTTCGAAATGAATGAACTGTTTTTATTGCTTGCTCGTCATTTTTCGCTGGTGTCGATTTGTATGCCAAAATTGGCCAGTTTTCCCCAGTCTCACCATTACATCTGCAATAATAGCCGAGGAGCTAAGGTAGCTAGCGGGAAAAAAGATGCATGCTCAATGGCGTAACACAGACGGTAATAATAACAGTTCATAAAACAAAATAATTTTTGAGACTTGCCATCGTTTTTTGACGACGACGACAACAAGAAAGAACCCTGCTGCTCCTTACTATTTTTATTGCCATTTCGATCCCGTAACATCATATTTGATAATGCTGCTGGTGATGGGGAAGATGACGCTGCTGATGCTGCTGCTGCCAGTGCAGATGATGACGATGAACTAGTTGTTTTACTGCTGCAGCTATTACTTGGCCGGTTATTGTTGGTCTGTCGTTGATTTTCATTGGGCGCTCCACCAACACCACTAACACGTTCTTGGCTGGGACAGGGAGGAGGAGGATGTTGATGATGATCTTCTTGCGACGACGACGATGAAGATGGCGATGATGATTTTTGTGGCAGTGTGGGAAGATACATCAGCACCGTATTGTTACTGCTAATACTACTATTATTGCTATTGCTACCATTAATTTTATTTTGAAGATGATGGGAGGAAGAGGAGGACGATAAGGATGGGGAAGATGAACTACCTGAACACTGTAACAGTTCCTCACTACTGTTACTACCACTGCTGCTTCCACCACCACCACTCCCACCCCCGTCTCCATCACCACCCCGGGCTTCATTCTCAAGAGGCTTTAATGGGGCAATGCCAACCAGTCGGGGGTCGTCCAGAGTGAATTCCTTGCGTCTGCTAAACAGCCTCATTTTGTGGCCTGAAAATTATTTGTACAACGGCTTCACAACAAAACTCGGTAAACCCACGCTTTGCTTCCTATTTTCTCGTACAATTTGGCTTGTAGTTCCCACTAGTACAAATACCAAGTTTACTATTTCCCGTTAGAAACGGTTCATTTGAAAAATCAATAAAGAAGTCAATTATAACGTGTCCTGGGCCACTTCCTTATTTAGAATTTTTACCCACCCACGCACACACATCAAACAACAGCAATCATGACATTACAGACCACAAAATACACGCGCATAGTATATCAACTACATCAAACCAAGGAGGATCAGATCGCATGTGTAGTTATGTGGTTACTGCTGTTGTTTTTTCTTCTTGTTTGGGAGTGGCTCCTGCTGAGGATGTCTTCCTGATTAGTATTACTACCGATGGATGATGATGCCAGTGGTAGTCCCTCTATAGTCTGTTTCGCTGCTGGCTGTAAGACGACAACCACGTTTCAAAAACACATTCCGTTCATATCGAAATTTGATCGTGCTTGTCAAGAGTAGTCTGCTTTGCGGTCTTTTCTTCCGTTGAAGCGGTAGTGCCATTTTTAAAAGTTTCACTTGTGTTCTTTTGGCATCGAAGGACACCCAAGCGGTACCGCGGATGTCTTGCTAAAGGTCCCTCTTGTTTGGGCAGGCATGTGTCACGTTTCCTTCCTGTTTGGGAGCAGGCATGCACCACAAGTATCATCTTGGTTGTTTGCTCATCTGCAAATTTAAAGTAAAATATGAAAGTAAGTACTAAAATATTAATTAACCTTAAACATATTAGCAATTCAATTTGCTTTTGAAATGATGATGCCTACTGCCTACAGCTTACATAACATTTTTAAGTAATTGTAAATTACATTTACAAATTTTTACCAGTTGGGCTTTTAGGACAGCGTTAAAACTACGATAGTCTATGGATTTTTGCAAGTGACTATGTAATCATCAAATTTTTGCAATGTAAGATGAATGATTAGAAAATGCGTCTTTTTAAGTTTCATGATGATCCACAGGTAATTGAATTACGTAAGAAAATCATACATATAGAAGGGTGTATAATGTTGAAATATTTATGAAAAAATGACGAAATCTGTAAGTATTACACGCAGAAGGAAATTAGATGACAAATTTTTTAAGCAGAAAGAATGTCATTTGCTTACGTTGCGTTTTGAGGATGCAACGACAAAAATAAAAAGATGAAAAGAACTTTTTCAAAGTGTATTTCTGCGTTACTATAATACTAGCTGTCTCCGCTACATCATCGAAAACGGGCAAGTGTGTGTTATCATTGCCCAATCAGAAAAAAATGTGTAATTCATGCATGTTCACAGTTTTTTTCCGCTGAGAAACTATCCTGTTTGGGAAATAAAGCAGGAGATTTTTAAAGTTAGTTTTTTATGCGCTGGTGGAAAAAATGAGATAAAGTGAAGTTGAATAAGAAGAAGATGAGTGTATGTGTGTGTTTGAACATGAATGAGCATCATGTCAAATCAAACCGCAGAATCAAAAATAATCTTGTTGCCGCATCCTCTCTTCGTCCTTATCATCTTGAGAATAGGGGATTTTTCATTCTCTGCAATTTTCTTGTCAACTTAACAAGCCTTTTTTCGAAGTCACACCAACAACCACCACCACCGCTTTATTCTGCGTGTGTGTGTGTGTGTGTGTGTGTGTGTGCTTATGTGCGCGTCTGAATAACATCGGAAACTACACGGTAATTTTTTCATATTTTTTTCTTGTAAGAAAAAACGGAACAAGATGGGCAGGTATATTGTCAGCTATCACGTCTCGTTTTTCTTTTTAGAGTGTGAACACTGCGTGTTTTTTTGCCGTTTTTACTACCGCGCAGCCACAGTGACAAGGAAAATACTACGCTGTTACCACTATTATTATGCAAATTTGTTCAACAACCAAGAAAAAAGTGAAGAGGGATGATGAAAAGGGGATGCAAAAGATGAAGATGATAACATCAATAATTTTTTGCAAGAGTGGCATACATACATATATACATGCATGCATGTGTGGTATATTGGTGCACGCACGAGAATAATGCATCTTGTCAGTAAGTCAACAGTGTGATCGATGTTGACGATGACGCTGAGTGAATTATGTCAACTTTCTGCGAAAAAGGAAACAAGGCGATAAAAACACCAAAAAAATAAATTTCACACGTAATGTAGGTATTCATGTATGCAGCACATATGTGTGCAAGCGTGTGCGTAATGACGATGATGATGATTATAAGTTGATGATGATGCGCGTTAAGCAAATAAGTAGGTAGTCGCTTCATGCTTTTTTGTCAATTAAGTTGTTGTGATAAAACAGTCAAAAGAAAGGAAAATAACAGTCATAATGGCTACTTAAAAAGGTGACGCTAAGGAAATTGGAGAGTAAATAAAGCCATCATACGCTAAATTTATGACAGAACTTTTACGATAGGGTCGTCGCTTTTTTCGTTTACAACACCGCTAAATTACCTCCCCCCTTTGGTGAGATAGAAGAGGAGAAGATTTCTTGTGAGAATTGCCAGACACTTTTTACCTGCTCATCAGAGAAACAAGAACAAGAGAGGGAGAGGAGAACATTGAGAATTTTGTTGGTGGAACAAGACAGGGTGGTGTTGGCAAAGTGAGGTGACGGTAACCATGATAATCACGATGCTGGTAAAGTGTAAGAGTATTAATGAGAGAGCACGGGCACATACCGCACAGATTATAATAATAATGATAATGATTACACTAATCTACAGTCGTCAGAAGAAAAAATATTTTCTCTCATCTTCCCCAGCTCATGCATAGGTATACCTGGTTATCATATTTTAAAGCCAGAGAGTTGTTTTAGTGGATTTTCATCATAATTTTTACACAAGGGAAATTTTAAGTTGGGACAAGTGTGTATATTTTACCTGCTGCCTGCTGTTATGAAAAAAAGATGAATGGGAAGGAGGAGCTGATTTTTTAAAATGTTAAGGAGTTTCAAGTGTAGTTAGCTGTCTCCTCTGATAGTAGAGGTAGGTAGGTAAAACATATTAGCAATTTAATATTGACCTTTGATTATCTTTCTAAAGTATCACTATCATTATTATCATGAGGATCGTCATTAAGCTCACGAGGACGTGCGACGCGAGACAAAGTGTGTGCAGTTTTTCTTACTTTTGGGAGAAATTTTTTGATTGGTGAGCAACCATAGAGTACTGGGCTGTCGCGGAGTACGGCAGCTTAAGAGCAGCAGGGCATATATAAAAAAGAGATTTTTTTCGATGAAAAATGGACAATGGTAAATGGAGAAAAATGTCATGTTGCTCTTGGTACTTTATTTGGTTTTTCGCGAAAAAGGGGAAAACCACACAAAAAATGATGAGGATGATATAAACGTGTGGTTATGATGTTGACCTCTGCTACTTTTGGCTGGTCATCTTCAAAAAAGGCTTTCTCAACCCATGCCGCACCACAACAACCTAAAAATCTTAAGTCAGTTAGAATCAGTCTGTCAGAGAGCTCCACTGCACATTTAGTTTTCCTTTGTGTTGCTCCATTAGACATACCGGTTTATACTTTTTCTTTTTATTTGTTTGCTTTTCAAAGAGAGAAAAAAAATCTGAATGAATGAATGAATGAGCAAGAATATATTCATTGATTGTGAAAACGATGATAGGTGACATATGGCATGGGGTCTTGTAGGCCTGTCACGTTCCACTATTGACTATTCAAAAAAGTGCAAGGTGAAATGACGAGGTTGATACCTCCTCACGTCCATGTCCGTTTGTCCCGCTCTGCACAAAATATTCTTTTGAAAATTATCATTATCCCCTCAGCATCATCCGGCGAGAAGATAAAGTAGCAAAATAATCCTATCATCATGTATAATCCGTTTTGCTAATCCTCTTCTCCTCCCTCTTCATTTTCCACAACGTGATATGAGGCGAACGCGGTGGTTAGTGTGGCACGGATGATAGAGAGCCCACATATATTAGCAGTTTTACCATCATTATTCAGGAGACCAGGTAAGTGAGACCTTTGAATAATCATTTAGGTGGTTAACCTTACGTCCTCCACCACTACCACCTCTTGTGCTAATACCAACAACACCAAATCTACCTAAGACTTGTTGTACGGTACGTGACATGCTTGGTTGAAAGGAATTTTTTCTTGTTTGTTTATCTTTTCGAGAAGGAGGGAGGGTTGTAATCAAAACCGCTAAAGTGTGTTTACGACGATGATGATGACGACGATTACACTTCAATGCTAAAACTGGCTGTTTGTACATATCTGGCATGGGGTCATTTTTTCTTTAGCACAGCAGCACCAACAACAACAACGGTGCATTGTCAAGAGAAAAGAAATCGAAAGCGATACATGGCAATCGGTATTTTTTTCTGTGTATAGCTGATTGATACTCACATATAATGACGTATAGTTTGATAGCGTGTAATTACACAAAAGGTTTTTATTAGTCACGTATTACCCCGCCGCATGCAAATAATAGTTACGCGTGTGCGGGGTGCACATGTCTGCGTTGATCAAGGGACCAATGACTTTTTTAATGAAGGAAGGTAAAGGGTAAGGGTACGCAGCAACTCTGAAGGAAAATTTTTAAAGTGTAAAATGGGCACGGCTCAAACCTCTCAAAATAACCTCTGGTATGCTGCGTGGAGTAGTACGGCCAAATAGCCTGCAACGATGGCTTATAGGCTTGTATTGTGCCTACTTCCTCTATAAAGTTACTCCACACGATGATAGGAAATGATGGATGTGTAATTTCTTAAATTTGACAAGAAAAAGGGCATATGGTCTTTTGTTGGCCCTTTTTGCCATTTTTTTGCACAGGGAAAAACGAAGAGATTATTGCTGTCACGATTTAACATTTTACGTTTTCTTCAGCCGTTTGCCGAAGAAAATTCTTACTATTGTACATTGTTAACATTGCATTTATGTAATACTTTTTGTCTGACTAACCAAATTTCCAGCGTGACTATTGACGAATTTTATTTTCAGATTTCCAATGATTCATCTGTCGTTAGTAGCCCGAGGCAACACGTTATATGCTTGTATATAAAAGATATATTGTCATGTTCATGTTACTCGATGCTGCTATTTGTAAACTTTAAAAATTTGCTACCATGTTTGTTGTGCGCGTGTTTCATTGTTTCGTTACTCCTTTTTTACAATTTCAAAGTCTAGGTATTTTTATTGCACACTTTTTACCAAAAAAGTATACCTTTAAAACATATGCATATGCTGCTTTTTTTGTCGTTGTAATCTTTGTGCCTTTTTTATGCTTATTTTCTTTTTAAGTGGCTTGTCGGTATACGAAAAAACGAAATCCGCCAAGACAAAGCGATTATAACGATTGAGGAGGCACAGATTAAGGATACAGCTTTTTACCATGCCATCAACTGCAGAACGACTTTTCAGTAATTTACAACAAACAAAGAGAGGTCATCATTATCATGAAAAGTTGGCTGTCTTTTTCCCCAAAATCTGTTTGGTCTTCATTATTTTAAGGATTTTATTTACAGAAAAAGGACTTCATCCTGCTTTAATAGTAAAGCTGCCATGAACACTTCACATTATATTGCCCTTTGTATGTATGCGTGTGCGTGCATCTAGTTTCACCAAAAAAATTGAGAGAAAAAAAATCCTCTTTTAATTAAGAAATCTGCATGAGGTGCTATGCTGGTAACATTTTGTATTTAATACGGGATAATACAAGAAATAGGAATCCCCTTGAAAGTAGATCAAGCAGCAGGACCTTTTTGTTTCGCACGTGTGTATGTCAATGCGTTTTAAGATCACGCACATTTTCATCCTAAAAAGTAGCAAAAAATCATTTTTTTTATTAAAAAAACCTTGACATTGATGACGATGTTAATGTTATTTATAATTTAAATGGAATTTTGAGGGAGAGCCTGCGCGATTGGCTTTTCTATATATTCCATCTACCCCCAAATAAACATTTGTCGTTGTCAAACAAACTACTGTTGCTTGCTGTTGTACTTTGGCTGCTGTACTTTTTTCCCCAAGAAAAGGTGCATGCCTTTTTTCATTAAATCAAAAAATTCAAATGTGTATTGTTTGTTTAGGTATATCGTTGATAGCATTCTGCTTCCGTAAAGCAGTCTGCTGTTTCTACCTGGCCGTATAAGAGGAACACAGCGGGGCTTATCAACCAACTATTCTTCTTGAGAGTACTTTTCTTCTTTGCATATTTGTGCGTACATTGTGTATATTTACTCTTGGCAAACTGAAGAGAGCAAAAATCTCGTCGTTTCTGTCGTCATGAATTCTGAACAAGGCACCAAGTGCCACGAGTTGATTTTTCAACACGGTCACAATTCTTCAGCCGCCCACAGCTACTTGGACTACTACACTACTACACCTACTACCTACTTACAAAAAGAATACAAACAGACTTCAGAACAGCAGCCATAGAAAATACCAATTCATCTCTCTCTTCTTTTATAAAGCTGACGCGAGAGAGCTCAAGAAGAGGAATTATTTTGTTCTTTAGTTTTATAGATGCTCGTTCTTGTTGTGGTAAATTGCAAGGGTTAATAGTACAACGGGGAGGGAGAGATTCAAAAAATGTGTTTGCCATGCTGCCGCCTGCGGCAGTACATTATTATTAACATAATGCGGCTGCTCCGATTCCATTCTGCTGTTGAATTGATTTATTTACCCGATTCAAACAAATCAGTCACGGAATGATAATCAGGAACTGTGAAAAACAAACTGAAGGAGAGAGAGAGAGAAAAGGCGCTTTTGTTGTGTCCGTCTCTCTATTACATTTGCCTGTTGGCACTTTATTATGCAGACAGCAGCAAAAATAAAGGCTTTTATCAAGTGCTGCTGCGAGAAGAGAGCACTTTTTTTTACTACAAAAAAGGTCAAAACTCAAAACACACTGCAATTTATTTTATTATCGAAAGAAAGACATTTTTGTCTACTTTTGATTCTTTGCTGATGTGCACGCTACTTGCGCTTGCTATTGCGGCTGTTGCTGACCTAATTTTGTTTCAAAGACAAAAAGTAAACCAGTAGCTGTATAAAATGCAGAGAGGAAAAAAGGAGTAAAAAACGGACGATTTTGTGGCAAAAAGCATTTTTCAAGTTCCTCCACGATAAATGCTCCAACTAAAGGGCAAAAACGAGTGAATTATCTGTTCGCAAAAAAATTGAAAGCAGGATGCACGCATATTGCCTTCCAAAAATTCGCAAAAGCCTACAATTTTTTTTCAACGTCAAAAAATCTCTTGAACAAAAAATTACGCAAGAATTTTTACTACAATTTTTTTGCCTGCACTCCCCAGTTTAATTTATCAGCAACCAGACACACTTTTATTGCACTTTATTTAACAAGCTATAATTTAACGTTCGATTTTTTATTAATTGACTGAATAATTTAAAATGTTTAAGAAAAGTGTGTATGAGTGTGTGTGCCCGCTGCCATATGCTCCGGCTACAAACTACAAATTTGATTACAGGTCTCGCGCAAATTATTTTCGATGTCTGTTGAGCTAGTAGTGGTGTTGGTGCTAATTATTTACTACACGCCTCTTATAGCTCAAGACAGACACCGCACACCTTACCTAATTTTTGAGGGTGAAATTAAAAGATAATATAAAAATGCCTAGGTATACCTATGTTATAAAATAAAAAAAACGAACTGAATGAAAGGAATCGTTTAATTACCTTCACTCCACCACCAGCCCCTCAACCGCCGCCGTCACCTATATACCTAGTATACTACTTTGCATGCACGAGGATTTTGTAATAAACCTAAATTGAAAGAAAAGATCTAAAATCAAAATCTGTTTCTCTTTTCTGGCAAATCCAACTCCTCGGCAGACAATGCATATGATTAGTATTTTCGATGGGGTGATGATGACGATGATGATTGCATAATAAAAATAATATCTACCTGCAGCACAGCAACTGGGTCCCAGCAAAGTGCTAGTCGTAGTCAGTAGTCAGTATTACGTGCATACTTTTGAGCTTACGCACAAGTCCATTCACTTGGCTGTTTTCAAAGAAATAAACTATATACAAACATACACAGAGCTCATCCCCTCACAGTCATAATACACTTGATAAAGAGTAAATGTTTACGAATGGTGAATACATGCATACGCGCCTCAGGAGGAGAT
>JAHZNE010000740.1:16166-43323 GCA_027744055.1 Callyntrura sp. NNG-2020
TTTTTTAGTATGCTGATGTTGATGATGGAAGGCTTAGCAGGTGAGGTGTACACGTTGTTGTTGATGTTAAAAAGAGTGGTATTGAATGCTGTTATTATTATTTTGATTATTATTATTTCTTGCAAAATGAATAGGTTTCTAGGTTTGATCAGTCGATTGCATAATATCAATATCAACCAGCACCAACAGCAACAGAGGGAGTCAAAGCCAACAACCTGTATTATTAATAATAAATAACAAAGAAAACGGGTATACGTCGATGTCAGATGTAAGGAGGGAGAAACGTGGCTGTAGAAATATAGATTGATGAGAAGAAGGAGCGCGACGAAAATGTACCATTTTTGCGGCTCTGACATTAATTTGTTTAATTAAATAAAAGCTTCTTAGAAATTACGTTCCTATAGATTGTATACTAGCTTGTAACAAGTTGGACTCTTGCCAACTGTCACGTTGAAGTTCCAACAACGTCAGTGACACCAAAATTTCTTAGGAAAATCGTTAGTTGAAACAATTAAATCAAAGCGGACAGACAGGACAAAACGTGCACATATTCACACTCCCAACCCAACTTTGTTTCAATTGTATTTGAATAATGCTAATATTTTTTCTTCAGCAAATTGGTTTCACTTCAATTTTCTTTACACTTTATTAATATTACCCTGCTGCGTACAGCTGCTACCACTGCTCGATTATTTCGATTGAATAATAATAAATGATTGAAATTGGACTTTAATTTCTGCTAATCTCCCATCCATTCCTCTCCCCTTTTTACGGCAATCGGCAATCCCTTCCATTTTATTTCGCCTAAGATTGACGATTACCTGACGATGAGAGACAACGAAGAAAAAAGCTGCCATAAACAATTTAGATAAAAAGTATACTTTTTGAGACTCCTGCAGCTACGACGGGATGAATGAGTGCACACCGGTCGGTGGTGGTGATGTATAGTGGGTGGGTGGGAGGATAACTCCAAGCCCAAATAAAATGATTCTCTATAAAGAACACTGATCTCTCATCACCAGTTCTTATGTAACTTTTATTACAAAAACGTATCAACTAATTTTCTCAGTTGAAGTTGAAAGGATTACGACGACTACATGACAACAATGCAAGAGACGCCAGAAATCAAGAAAACAGAAAAGTAGTAATTGTACATGAGTCGTCGTCGTCATCGTCGCTTCAATAAAGCTTATTGTATAACAGCAAAAGCTTTTAAATTTTCAAATTGACAACTTTTACGATTATTCCTCCTATTTTCTACAAGAAGGCGGGTAGCCAAAACACAATGTACATAGGCACACATAAACCTGCCAGCGGTGTATTTTTTAAATCTTTGTCTTCTGTTGTAGTGAACAGCCAGCAACAAGTAAAAGGAGGCAAGACGAATGAATCAGGCAGATTATTATCATTATCATCGTCGTCATCATCATCATCAGCCCCATCATCCCCATCATCAATTATTATGGGAAATGACCAAAACATCTGCCTCCTCAAGAAACCATATTTTTTCTATTAGCCCTCTATAACTTTACTTCTTTTTTAGCTTTATTTTTTTCTGTGGCCGTTGTTGTGCCAGAAGAAGATACCATAACAATCGCATTGGCCATTTTGTAGTATCTTATCTCCTTATTACACTTTTCTTTGCAGGGTCCTCCACCCCAGAAAATTGTAAGCCACAACGACAAGTCCTCTTAGCGATAGCGATGGTGATAATCTGGTCCATTAAAAGACAAAAGAGTCGCACAACACAGCATGGGACATACTTAATTTTTTTTAGTATTTCATTTTATTGCATCATTTGATCATCTCCTTTACTCATGTTATCTACTCACGCAACAACAGAGAGGTACGCCGTATTACTCAAGTGCATAATGCTTACCTTCAAGAGAGCGGCAAAAAAACAACCGTAAAATTTGTCTGATTTCGGCCGTTTTTTCAGGAAAACAAGAATTAAAATTAATTGGTGAGGAGGACGTTGCATTTTTGCATGCAAATGACCCCTTTGTTTCCCCGTTAATGGTGAAGGTCATTTCATTATTGGGGCAAATTAAGGTTGCCTAAATGGTACGTCTACAATCTAAATGACAACGGTAATCATAGGCAAAATATTTAAATTTTTAAGCGCCTTCAAAACGCTAAAGAGAAAAATGTAAATCTTTATTTACTTTGCATTTTTAAAGGCCCGCACTACAGACAGGCCTGCAACAAGGAAAAATGGCCCGAGAAGGATGGTGATGATGACGACGATGATATGGCGACCAAAAATGGACCACTTCAAGTTCAGCTTCAGCGAAAATATTTTTATTATATATTATTGCTGTTTAATATTCTCAGGAGGGTTATACACACAAACTTGAAGAGTAGAGCACAACAATGTATCTGTTAAAATATTAGCTAACCCGTTTCAAAGTGTATTTATTGTAAAATATTAATAACTGTATAGACAATAGCTGAGAGATGATTTAATTTAGAAAATAAATACTTGTTCTCATATTTGTGCATAAGAGATATGTGCATAATAGAAAATAAAAGCTTGTTACATTTTTCTTTGTCAGGCAGGAATGAAAATAAAAATGGGATTGCATAACCCAACAACAAGGGTAGTACCACTTGACTATATAGACAACAATACAACAATGTTAAAAAGTGCGTGCCCCTCTCTGCCTACGCATTCTTTATTAGGATTTTGAAAACATACGAAAAGCTAAATCTAAAAGGCAGTTGCATAGTTACGTTTGTTAATATGATTTAGAATGTCTATGTTGACACTTGCACTTGTGCTGGTAATGGGAGGGATGATGGATGGGTACAGACAGAGAAGAAGAAATCTCCCTCAAGTTAAAAAAGGCTGCGCGGAGAGGGAGGGGAAGGGATATATACACGTTGTGACGAAGTAACGGTCACTGTACAAAGAAGGAGGACAAAAGGCATAATGTGTCATTTAACTGGTTGCGTGGCATGAGTACTTATTTTCGTTTTTTAGAAGATTGAAAATGTTTTAAAAGGAGGTGACGGGACACCTACAACAACAACTAGTACCACCACCAGCTAGTAGTACAACCCCGGCCCCGCCGCACCGTGCCGGACCGCCGTGAAGAAAAGTACAACTTTATTAATTTAACATTCTTCTGCATGTGAGTCATTGAGAAAGAGTTTAAGAAACTGCAGAGTTGAACAACACCACTGGGCGAACCGGCTGATTGTGAGTGTACAGAAAAATTTTGAGAAAGAAATTACTTGTTACGAAATTTTATCTTCTGTTGGAGTTCTACATACTCTCATTTTATTGCTTACTGATGCGAATCACGCACAAAATGAGCATTTAATTTCGTTCGCCTCTCATATCATATTATTTCTGTATGCATTTTGCAGTCCGTCGTAGGTAGGACGACTAGCAAACGGACATGCAGCTAACGTTGGCAAAAGAAAAGCACAACCAGATTTAATCGTGCTTGGTTTTTTTTACTACCCGTGTGTGTATGTGTCTTGTAATCTTGTCAACTTTATTGTTATTATTATTGGGTCTATTTACAAATGGCGACCAAAAAAGATGTTTAGACAAGGAGGATATGACGGTGATGATGATGACGATGATGTGTACAGAAGAATATTTTGGAATATTTTACCACACAACAACAACATGGACAAATAGCACGCAATTAGTCAGTGTTATTTGCCGTTGTGCCGTTGTCGTTGTCACCGTCTCTGTAATCGTTACGTAACCCCTTTTGTATGGGCCATAATAGAAATGGCAATGCAAGATATTTAAAGAAAGAAACTACAAGGAAAAAAGACAAATGTGCTTGTCGACACCTTGATGATGATGGACAGTACAGTGAGGTGGTCGTGAAAACATTAAAAAGGTTTTTGTCTTTGCCTCTTTTGTGTACAAATTTTTGGTGAGGATGAGATATTGTCAAACGTGTAATTAAGTCTGTCGTTGCGAAGAGACATATCGTTTGCATATACATACATTTTAAGGTGAATATTTGCGTAGAGACAACATTTTTATATGCGGTTGTATGTGTTGTGTGCTAGCAACATGCCTGGGACCGTTTGTCCGTACACGGAGAAACTAATGAGAAGACAATGACAAAGACGCAGAGGGACAGTAATGATGAGACTGACGAGAGAATGAGGATGATGGCACACTCTTGAATTTTTGTAATGGTGATGCCCAAATAATTGAGCTAATTTGTAACTACACAAAATTTGCCGCATGAGTGACTAGTGACTATCATCATCATTCTCCCTCCTCATCACCAACCATTCAGGTTGAACAATCGATGAAAACGAGGGGAAGGTGTAATAGGTGCGTATACACCCGAAGACAAAGCCGGTGCACAAAAACGAATGGCCACTGACCTATTATGCGTATTATGCTAATACTAATGATGTGGATAGAACGCAAGTCTCAAAATTGGTTGGAGGTTTGTATGAACTAAATTTTGTTTTAAAAAATCGGTTGGATTGTTACATGCACTGTCAATTTCTGTACACGGCATCCTGTCGCCTGAGAATAACTCTAGTTAAATCAGCCATTTCTGAAATCCTCGTGTCCATTCCCTTGTTTGAAAATACCATTGACCATAAAGATAATAATTTTTTGGTACTGTTTCAAATTTGTACAAGTTTTTGCTTAATTAAACAAACTGAACTTGTTTATTGCCCATGATCGTCATCGTCATCACCACCTTTCTTGAGTCTCCGTAAGACAAAACGAGTTGGTTGTGGGGTTGTATATTTCTTGTAGTCAATTGGACATTTGATATTGATGGCTGTGGTGACTGAGTTTGAAGTGCCTTGTAGGCTAATAGTTTTTGTGTAGTTTATGGCATGTATTATTTAATATTTGCATAGATATCTGTACTATTACTGGGTACAAGCGGTTCTTACGGCAAAGTGCAAAATAATCCGTATGTAATCTTTTTGTCTGTGGTGGTGTGTATAACTTGTAACATTCTTTTTTTGTTTTCAATTTCCATTTGGTTATTACTATGATTATCTTTCGAGCGTTTTATAAATACTCTTTTTTCAATCAAGTAGGTTGTTGTGATTATTAGCAAGATTGAGATAAGTAGCCCTGTTGACTCTTCATTTCACACATACAGAGCGAATCCCGTAGATACCCTCACAAACACAAGAGACAAAACGAAACGGTACAAGAGCAAAAAAGAGAATGTCCCTGTCACTATTTTTCTTTTTTTATTCTGTCTTTCCTTTTTATCAATATTATTCAACAGTGTTTGTGTATTACATACCTGTTTTAATATATTCCTACCAGCAAAACAGTTTTGTGATTTTATTTCGAGCTTTTATGTCCGTCTTGGTCGTTGGTCGACGCATCATCGTGCGCTATCATCAATACCGCGTCATTCATTCGCAGTTCTATCGCTGTAACTGCTAAAGGTTTCTACAAAACATTCACTTTTTCTTATGCTGATAGGATGATAACAACGGAACGACTACAACAACAACGATGATGACAATGATAGTTAGCAAAAAAGGAATCTAAAAATATTGGCTACTACGGCGAACACCGCGACGATATCGTCATCATCATCGTCATCATCATCATCTTCATGTAGTAAAACACAAAAAAGACCTTTACATTTTCTTCGTCGTTTCAAAATGCCACACAACTAGCGTAGTACAAGTACATTCTTCTATGACGCTGAAGCTGCAAAATAATGTGTGTACCACTTGGTTATAGTTTCAGTTTCATTTTTCACTAAGCTAATTGTCTGGTTTCCCATTATCAACTTCAATACTCTCACGTACACAGAGACACATATTACTCTTGTGTATGTATGCACATGTAGTCAGACGGTTGCTAATCAAGATATCGGCAATCAGTAATCAGATAATCAATTTTTTTATTTGTGTATTATGCTAATTTTTGCTTGTGTGAACACCTCAGTAAACTACTCGTTTTACTACTCGTCTGCTTCCTTTTCAAAGGCAATGACTGAACACAATTGTAAGATCTGATAGGATTTATAAATAAAAAAACAGCAGCAGCAGCAGAGAGAAGAGTTCTTCTGGCAAATAAGCCAATAGCAGGCCTGCATCTTTTCTGTAGCCTTTATAAATATTTCATTCATTCACTAATCATCGTCTTTATTCTCTATTGTTGCTGTCGTTACTCTTCTTGGTCATGGCACGCGGAAACTGTATATCTGTGTACTAAAGAGACAAAAAAGTTTTATTACGCTAATATTCTTTGCTTTTAATTATTTCGCAATAAAAGATGCAGTAAAATAGTACTTTGCACACAGCCAACAGTGATACCATATTAATCAAATAATAGACGACCTTTAAAGTCAGTTTATGTATAACGGTTCAGGTAGTAATACGCAGAGGATATAATAAAACCATAAGACAAATTAAAAGGCGATCAGACACAAAAGGCAAACCTGACCCAATACCTAGTGATAATCACGTAAGTTGGGCTTGTTAAATTGTGTGCCCTCACATAGGAGACGATATATGTATGGAATAATATTTTTCATTGAAATTATTGTGGTCGTGGTCAACCTGTCCAAGACTTATCTTGAATTTTTTTTTCTCCTTATCTTGGCCATTTGTCAGGTAAATACACACACGCACACACAACGGTTTCTTACGTCAGGGGAAAAATGATTATTAATTAAGAAAATAATAAAAATTACATGTAAATACGTGCGTATGCAGAAAATCACGCAAAATAATAGAAGTGATATTAATAATAACAACTGCCACAATGAATAATTAGTTCAAAACCCTACTTCTATTTATTTGCTACGCATATCAGCAACTCGTCAACAATGAACCATTCACTTTTTTCTTAAAATTTTTAATGGTCACTATATTATACACTTTTCCATTATGACGACGGCGGCGGCGGTGCTAATCTTAATGGGCATGTGGTCTATTCCCTTCCCATTCTCATTCAAAAAGGCAAAGAGGAGAAAAAACACAACAAATTAGAGTGATAAAGGCAACCCCTCATTACACACTCATACGCGCTTTTCATCTCATCCTCCTCTTCTGGCATTCATTCATTATTCCATTTTTTATGCTGTCCATTCATTCATTTTATTATCTCTCCTCGCCACAATGTTTGTTATGAACTGTTATATAATATTGTGTGATAATACCAACTAATGCACGAAACTTGCTAATTGTGCTTTTTTCTTAAAGCTGTTTTGTTGGCAAACTTACAAAAAAATATCGATCCCCATTTGTATTCTACGCTCCTCTTCTCCTTGTTCTTGTACTTACTGACCATTATCACCTATTTTACTATTTTTTGATTATCTCATTAACATCTTTACTTTTTTTCTGTGAATTTTTAAAAGAAAACTCTCCTATCAGCGACGCTGTTCTAGTATGCTAAATTACAGTGCCAGCAAAACGCTTAAATATGCGCACTTAATTATGATTATCTCGCTATATTCCTCTATAACAGAATATTTTTGTTGACTTTTAGCAAAAAAATCAAGTCAAGGTGAATAATCCACTAAAATTCTTTATAATGCCGCCGCTGCTATATAGTTTTGTGTGCTGCCGCATGATACGATAATATGCTAATGAAATCAAATCAAAACAGATTATCACCTCAACTCTTCTTTTTTTCGAAGGTCATCCTCATCACTACAGTTGTTAAGAGTTTTTTTGTCGATAATACTAAAAATTACCATACTATGTTACCTTGCAATATTTAAAGATAGTCCAAATAGTGTAGGGCCAAACATAATGATAAGAGAGTAATAGCAATAATTCGAAAATCAGATCGAAACAAGGTAGTACGCTTTGATTTTGATTGCGATGGAGCAAATGCGCGTAGTAAAAAGGGTTTTGCGGGGGTGCTCTCTTTTGGCGAGTCTATTTAAATGATGCTGTGCAAAAGGTGCATAATTTTTAATATTTTAATTTTAAGGCGTTCTCTTGGTAAAAATAGTGGCAGTGGTGGTGAATAATATATATATGGTCGTTATAGATAAAGGGAGAGACGTTGGAGGTAATTTTTATTTTATAATAATAGAAAAGGCGTTATAATGACAACGATATAATATCACCTTGTTTCTCTTTAATGGCCCCAGCAGCACCTTCACAGTCATCATAATACAGCAGGTGGAATGGTAAAAAAAAGAAGCCGTCGTGTGGTCGTACTGTGCATGACGGTCTTAAAAACAATGGCGATAAAGATAAGCTTAGAGTCGTAAGAAGAAGAGAAATGAATAATTTAATGATTATCATTGCCACGGACTACGACGATGGGGCCACTACTATAGTTACATATTATTACGTACGACGACGACACGTAAGTGCGTGCCTATACATTCTCTTTTATATCAGAATGTGCAGTGCAGTGTGCGCAGCATATTATTATGCTCTAATTAATTTTTCGTTTTAAACGAAAGCTGATGATAAGAAACTTCAGGCTCATGGCTTGTGTCTGTGTGAGTAGAGAGAGAGAGAGAGAGAGAGAGAGAGAGAGAGCGTGTGCGTGTCTGTTTTATGTGCGTACGTTAGAATTTTTCTCTCATTTCACACTTAACCCACCATATTCTACGACAGAGGCAATCAATGTCGCCTCATTACTGTGCTTACTTTTCAATTCTCACTGTCACATTGCCGTTTTTCTTTTATTTTTTTACGCTCTTCACTTCCATTTTCATCTGATTTCCAAACCATCTCAACCAAAGTGACTGACTCTATAACTGACGTGCAAGGTTGGTCCTGCTGCGGATAAAGCTATTATTATGGTGCTAATCTCTTCTTTAGCAAAAATGGCGTTAATTGTGGCTTGCTCATTGCCGTTGTCCCTTCCTTTCTACTTGACTATTTTCGTACAGAGGGAGACAGATAAGTTTCAAAATTGCAGACTTTGTATTGTACACATAGTTGAAGGTAGGCATGTTAATGTTGTATCTGAAAATCGTCGTCATTAATAATGTTTGTTATTATTTGTCGTTTAAACAAGCGCTCGCATTGTTTATTTAGCGTTTTTTAAAAAGGAGAACAACTTCATCTGTTTACTTTGTGTACCGTGCTAACTGCTAGAAGACACACACACAAGGGAAAAAAATTTGAAGAGCACTTTTCCTTTTACGATGTGTTCAATGTCAGTAGCAGCAATATATTAATGCATAGGTACGACGGACTACTCACTCACATGCCAGCGTTACGTAGGTAATAATGTTTGCCTTTTGAAAAATGGTGAACCGATGCGATATTTAGATAAGGGACGAATTTGAACATGGAAAATAACAACATTGCAGATAATAACTGCGAATTATTTTAGAGTAATAATTTTTTGTCGTACTCAAGCCCCAAAGCCATAAATCATTTGTTACGGTTACTCGCACCCAACATTCCAATAATAACTAGCAGAAGCGTCATCAGCAGAAAGTGAGGACGCTTATTTTTGTAAAAGGAAGACTAAAAATTATTACAATTTTGCCTGAAGGTAACACTGGTGTTGGGTGAACCCATCATGGCGCATGGCGCTAACTGTAGCACCTTTTCTGGGGGAAGACGGCTCTGACGTTAAATTTTGAGACGACTGACGTGAAACGTAACTTACACGTTTAATAATGATATACATGAAGCCGGTGTATACACACACATTATGTAGCCAGATTGTGTCTACACGGTGAGAAGAGGAGACTTTTTAATCGCGATGAAAGTCGCAAAAGTAAGGCACATTTGTGACGACGTTGTAGGGGAACTGAGAGGAAAATTAAGGTTTTCGCAATAGAGAGAAACTTTAACAAGCACACTTAACAAAATACATAATACTTTACTTAGGATCATCATCTTTCACATCTCTCCTCGCTTGTTTCATATTCTCCCTTGTTGTTATACTACTTCAAATGGAGGAGGAGGGAGACGACGACTACTTTTTACACGTTGTCGTTACGTTCACTAGTTGCTACAAGGCAGAGGGAAAAAGTGAAATTTCTGTTTACCCTGAACAATTTCATTCCCACAAAATATGTGTATTACCATTGACATTTTTTCATTCTCTTTCTTTTCGAACTTTGTACTATAGCGAAGACCTGAACCAATTTACATAATTGAGAAGCATTTCATTTTTATATGCTATTATGCAAACAGCGAGAAAAAAAACATGAATGAAAAATGTTGATCACCGTCATCATCACCAACTATGACTGTATATTCATCCACTTTATATCTATCAATACTTCCACAAGGTTCTCAAAAACATTTTGTTGCTATTGTTCACTGGTCTGCTACTTCTCTTTTACACGTTTTTTTGTTCAACAGCACTGGTCACACCGCAGCAGCTGCAGAGAAATGAACGAAAGGGTTTAAGCGTAGAGAATAAAACATGAAAAGTGAAAAACGGCCACGGATCAAAGGGATCCTCAGATATTGTTGCGGATTGTACCTACCTACTCGCTCGCCAGCAAGGAGATACTATTAACATTTTAGAACCATTAAATTAACTATTCGCTTATACACGTAGAAAAAAATTGGTAATAGCTATGCGAATTTGCTTTTCTTCTACAATAGGAACAGAGTACAACGACAAGCGTATTAATGTATGTTGTTCCTTTGTGTGAACGTGTTTTATTATCAAATTATTATTACGGTTGGGCTAGTACGTATTGTGTAATAATAAATAGTGAAAACTTTTACAGTAGCGGCTAAAGTTGGTGTTGTTGTTGTAAAAATGTGTGCCGGTGAGTGAACAGCATCATCAATGAAGACCTAACGCACAACGTGCATTTAGCTTTTAGCTGCACCAGCAGCGGTGCAATATTGCTCCCTATTACAGACAGAGAGGAAATTACGAAGATGATATTTAAAGAGTGAATCATCATCATCATCATCACCGTGGTCGCAAGCAGGTGCACATGTAAACAGCTTAAAGTAGCAAACGAACCATAACGCCCATAAAAGTGATGATGGTCAACTCTAGACGCATAGGTAGAGGGACATTGATCCTTCGTCGAATGTATATAGATACAAATACAATATTTTCCTTTTGATTGCTCTACGATGATCGCGAGTTTTGCACCAGCACGAAAAGAGTAATAAATAGTCCGCGCCTAACCTCTTATCTTATATCCGCTCACTATCTGACAGGCAATTGCCAAAATGTCATTAAATTAAAGGCTGTCGATTGTTGAGCCGGTAAAAAGGGTTGTTGCTGGTCAAGTCAAGTGGAAAAAAGGAAAGCAGTGCAGAAATAAATAAATAAATAAATAACTAGTAAAGCAAATAAATAAATTGGTACTATATACGACGAGTTATTTTTAAAAAGTGCCTTATATTCATTCCTGACCATGTCAGTTTGCGATTATGCACACACGTATACACGTGAAAAGTCGAAATATTCGCTCTCCAACCACTTTGTTCAGGGCCCATCGACCCATCATCATAATCATCAGTTTTATAGCCTCATCTCAGATCATCATCATCATCAAATCAAGCAGTAAAATATGATATGCTTTAAAAAAATTCGGCCGATGAAACTCGAAACTCACTTGGCTGCTTGTTATTGTTGTTATTCTATTATTGTATAATAACAACAATATTTTAAATCAACCATTTCATCCGTTTACTTTTTTTACTTGGCATTTGGCATTGTACTGCCACGCAAATGAACGGTCATTACATCAGATTTACTGTTAATTACGTTTGCTATTCGGCTATCTCCTTCTGATCATCATTATCATCATTCGCATCTACAATAACACATTTTATCTGATAATGACAACGATGATGATAATCCAATGATCTTCTCTACTTTTTCTATCACTGTGTGCTGCCGCCGCCACTGCGCCAAGCTTTACAAAAAAACGAGCGAGCCAATTTCTTTTTTTCATCTTTTTTGACTGACACGCATGAACGTCGGCTTCCCAGCTCACATCTTAATATTTCCATATTTAGGCCTTAATTTTCCAAGGCAACAGCAGCGCACAGACCGATGTTGCGTCGTCGTCGTCATCGTCGTCGTGACATTACCTAATCACGCTTATCATCATCTGCAAAGAACCATCACCTCAGTTGAGCGAAAACAAAAAAAAATGTCTTGGAGTTTCTGCGAAAACTGTCACAAGTCAAATGGCCACATACATTGCCTATAAATATTATAATAAGCGCCTTTTACTATTTACCAAGGCGGAGAACTGTCTTGGTTAACTGGCAAGCTGGTAGTCACAAACAATGAAGTGTGCGCGCACCAGTAGTAGTAGTGAGTCATATTCATTGTGGCAGGCCAGCAGAGAGAGAGAGAAAGATGAAAGGTGACCTTCAAGTGTCTCATCGCACGCACCACCACTATAAAACGTTTTAGTTGACTGAGATGATTTAAGTGACAGTCAATTATCCCTTCTTCTTTGACTAGCGATAGATTGTCGATATAATACCTAGCTATTTAGTTGCCTATTATTTTAAACGACAGTGTTCATTTTACGCGTTCCGTTGGCAGACATGCAGTACGTGTGTATGTATTCAATGCTCAAGCTCCAATAGAGTATTTGGGCACGGTAATAAAAATAATAATGAGTGACAGTAACTTGACTTTGCTGTTAAGAAGAATGTTATCGTGGTGATCACAGGAGGATTATTTGGTATTCATTGCATTTTGCGGCTGGATGATGGATAATACCCCCTTCCTAGTAATTTCCTGCCTGTTGTGAACCCACAGCCGAGACAGTCGCCAATTTATGTTTTAAACAGTTTGTAGCAGTAATAACCACGTGGTAATAATGTAGTCGAAAGAAAATGGAACATCCTTTTAAAAAAATCTCTCCTCCTAATGAAAAATGCTGGCTTTGTGTTGGGTGCGTGCACCCAGCTATGCGCGTGCGCGCACCTAGAGATCTATACAGGCTGTATATATCTCTACTGTATAATACAGGCATTAACATTCTGAAAGCTAATTTATTAAAAAATGTGTACCCAGCAAAAAATTACATTAACTTTCGATAAATCAATCGATTTACTATTATTTTTTGGGTGGCTGAATGATGAGGATCATTATGAATAAGCATATCATAAAAAGGAAGCTTTTTCACAAGGTCATCATCATTGCAATCATCGTCCTCGTCATTACTGGGGAGTTGCATATTTGCAAAAAGTGAACTGGTAAGGCAGTGTATCCTCCTTCTGTGTGTTCACAACAACTGACAAGTAGTATAGTTTATCGTGTTAAAAATTACAAAAATCTGTTAAAAACTCATATCGATTTATGCTTTTTGCTTTCTTATTGAAAAGCTATTTCGTTATTAGTTTTACTCACTTCTATCGCATATATCGTCAGTCCCTTTCTAAAATTACAAAGGAATTGAAAACGGACTGTAAATCAGTCCATAACACACGCCCATGTTTTATTAATCAGACATGACGCGTCATCAGCAGCAGCAGCTTGAATAACAACTGTGTGTCCCAGTAAGATAAATTTTTCATTAAAAATCTGTTTTTTTTCTGTTCTGGATTTTATTCTTGAAACGTATTCCATATATTTGAGCAAAGTGATAGTAATATTATTATGAATTCTATTTTCTGAGAGTACAGTACAAATAAGCGCCTACTATAACAGACAACAGCAACAATGCAGAACCTCCTATAGCTTGGTTTCCTGTTATCTTTTCTCCCTTCGGCAACTTTTGCTGTTTTTTGGAGAATACGGAAGACATCATTTCAATTAAAAATTCGCTATCATTTTTTATATTTATCGTGTGATTATTTTAGATATATCTCCCTTGTTTATTTTATCGTTAAAAAGCATCAGCTTACCACACCGCCTTCAAGTTAAATGTGACAGTAGTCGTAGCAGTGGTTAGGCACAAACCAACGAAAATTATAATTAGCTAGATATTTTTCTGACCAGCCTTACACAAGCTACATTTCACATTCACGTCGTATCACCATCACTCGCTGTCCCTAATCAAAAAATCTTGGATCTCCACCCAGGTGAAGTGAGTGTGTATAAACTGTTTTGTAGTCTGAAAGATAATAACCACCCACGCAGGTACACTCACTCATTCACTACAACGCTTTTCCGACTTTTGGGTGCCGGCAGTCATGAACTGGGTGACGTCCATTGTACATTAGCCATGTTTCCTATCAGAAAAAAATCCTGCTTTTTTACACGCATCTTTTCGCATCGTATCTCTTGGAATTCTTTGTGATTGATCGAATGACTTGTGAATGCAATAAATAGCAGGTAGTTACATGGTTGCAAACCACATTTCAAAGTTGTTCGCACACCTGCTGCGTTAATAAAGGGGATAATGTGGCGAACCTGTCAGAGAAAATGAGAGAAAAAACTATAATTGACTTTGGCGGGCCATCATGACTCCAGATTTTTCACAATTTTGGAGAAAAATGCTAATAATTGCTGTAGCAAACAAGTCATGACAAAACCAGGTAAGCGCAGCAGGTACCCCACTCTGTCGTTGACGACTTCGTGACAACGCATTTCTGGAAAAACAAGCTATTTCTCGCCATTTACGCCTATATAATCGTAGTTGTATTTAATTAGTTCTCTGTTCAGAGTACCATTTTATTGGCTGGACCACAAAAAAGCTTTTTTGTTCAACTCTGCAAAACAACAGAAAAGTAGGTATTTTATTACAAAAAACAACCCATAACTTCTTACAAGGTAATCGCTCATCTAGTAAGTAGTAGTACATGCACGTGTCTGTCAAACTAGTCATAAAAATTAGGCTTGTTTCTGGAAAAGAGACACGTATTTTCTTACCAAAATACATATATAACATCTTGATTTTCATTTTCAGTGTCCCATTCAACTTGAAAATTTCCTTTCCCATTTTAGTAGATTCTTGTCGCAATATAATAAAGTAATTAATAACTGCCACAGGCTAGGCAGCAGGTAAACAAACATATTATACGATATACAGTATAGGTTGTTATGCAAAGTACACATCTGTGCATAGATTAGGTAGATTATCCTCCTCCACTCGGACTTTTCCCTTATTTGAAAATAACTTTCATTTTCTGTTTCCCTACATACTCGCTAGAGAATATTGTGTAGCCACAAGGTGCTCGCATAAACCGGCATCTTTTAAATCAATCCGCACACGTGGGCGGATGGAGATGTGATGATGATGGGTTGATCACACAGACATAGACGGAGAACAACGTAAGGGAATGCTTTTTAGGAGATTATTACAACTACACAACACGCTTATCGGCTTTCTGTCTCCGATAATCTGGCTGTCTACATTTTACATACTTTATAATGGGGCTCTTTGGCCAAAGCCATCATTAAAAAGTGAAACAACCCTTTCATGCGTTTTCCCATATAATTTACAAAATGCTATCGACTTTTTTTGTCGCTGTAATTAAGCATGACTTAAAATGGTCAAAACTATCATCGGCGTATCGAAATGAAAACAGCAAAATAAAAAAAATCAATGAGCAAACTACGCATTTTCGATACCGGTTATTCAGTAGGAAATTGATACCATGTAGATAGATAGTAGATACTAACAGCCCCAACTCAAGCATGTATAAGCCGTTTCGTACAGACACGGTTTATAATTTAGTTGACAGGCGGCATTCACTGGTGACGGCGACAATATCAATTATAAATTTAAATCAGTTTATGTGTGATTTCCCTTCACTAGCTATAAAACAAGCCCAAACTATTTCTCTACAGCGATAAACCCTGATTTGTGCTCGCCAATGAGCAATTCACATTAAAATATGCAACCTTCAACGAGTCTGAATAAAACTTAATTATAATTTCTATTATTGACGACAACGTCACGTCAATTGTGTCGTTCTATGACCTCTCGGTCAAAAAATTCAATACCTTATGAAGTGATCAAATAAGTGCATTAAGATTTGCCCGTCGGATAACGGTCTACAAAAAAAAGCACGCAAGATATCACAAGCACACAAATATATTCATCAAACACGCATACTTGTATAATGTGGATTTTAGCTAAACACTTTAATTGTTAATCATGACATCGACATGATAATCAAGATCCGCTCCCCTTTAAAAAAGCGCGCATACCTTTTGTTCACCAACGAACGATCATCTTGTGACAATCAAATCGATGCAGAGGATGATAAAAAAATGTTGATGATATGGAGGAATCTATTTAAATAGATTCTTAAAAGTCATTTTCTCTTCTGTAGCTGCGCTTTTGCTGCAGCAGCAGCTGCTGCTGTTGCTGTTGCTGATACACACACATATGCAGCATTGTTGTACGGCAATTGCAATTTAATCAGAATCGCGTCACGACTTTTTAATTCAATATTAACAACGACGATAACAATACCTACATTATGTGTATAAGACACATAACTTATAGCAAAACTGCTGAGTACAAACAGGCCATTGGCGTATTATTATTATTATTATTATCTAAATTTGCCTACATTAATGTTACACTGTATAACTGCGACAATAATCTCTGTACTTGTTTTTTTTTCTTTTAAAATTATTTCTTCTGTGCAGCGATCTCTTCGGCTTGTATTGTTCTTCAAACTTCAAAAGTGTGGCATTCGTCCAAAAAAAAGAGAACCTAAGCAACAGCAATGACAACAGCACGACCAACGGGAAAAAATGTTGACGAAGGACCCTGTGAATGATGACGACGATGACTATGACGTTCCCAACAACAACGCAGCGACTATCATCGTCTTTGCAAACACGTAATGCAAACAAGTACAGGTACAGGCTCATTCTTTTTTTGTGCAAAATAATAAATACCTTTACCATCAGCGCAGTGTAACATGAAACATGATCACTGACAGGTAGGTATTGATCATACATATAGCGACAATATAATAATAATAATAATAAACAGGATAGGTAGAGGCAATATTAAATAGTCAAAAATTGTATCTCCGCAAAAATCTATCTATATCTTAACGTGTCGGTCATGGTCCCGTTTTTTCCGTCTTTGTTTTTTTCTCTCATATCCGCTGTAAAATATTTTTTTCGCGATCTACCTGCTGCTGAGATGTATCTCTGGATTCTATAGAAAAGCGTTGATGATGTCTGTTTTTTTTTAAAGAAAAAAGACAATTGCATTGTTCACGTGGAAAAATTAAAATTTAAGCCGCTTTTTCCTTGGTGTGTACCGTAAAATTTGCAAAAACGTCCCAGACATTATTCCGAGCCACAAAAATGATACCCCTGTGGGCTATAATTAGACTCTGTCATAGTGGGCATTCATGTATACACACGGGCTATTATTAAAGATTTTCCCGGTATATCCGTTCGATCACCCGTGTTCTGTATCCCTAAAACTCCACAGGACACTCCGCTAATAATAATCACGGTAATCATCAAAAAATGGAACTGTGTAAAAAGACTATGTAAAACCTTCTTTTCTCAAAAGTGTTGACGATGGTGGCGGGGGTGATGATGATGATGGTGTGAGGTTCCCTGCTTGGGCCAATCTAATTTTGTTCGTGAAGTTTTTAGAGTGCCAAAAACCTCATTCCCCAGTGCTTGCATTTTTTTATTATAAAGCATGAACAAAAGTATTTTTCATTTTATGTGCGTATCCCAATAGAAAACCCAATTTTTTGTGTCCTAGAGAAATATCTTGTAACAGAAAGATAGATTGCCACTCTAGCCAACTTCAAAAACCCCAGCAGATAGTAAATTTTTTATGACATTGACAATGACTGAGATGATCTTGTTTGGTGAAAAAATCAACTTGCATTATCTTGACACGACATTGTCGACGAAACAACAAACAACAATCAGGGTGATGATAATGGTCAGCCAATCAAATTTTTATCAATCTCTCTTTTCTCCCTCTCCAACAATCAGGTGTATCAGCAGAGTTCTGTTTTTTCATGCGCCATCAACGTATTATAATCTTCTATAATCCACCAAAGTAATATTCATAATCCAATCAATCTTCCTCCCGTCAAATCAAACGTCATTATGCGATCATCATCATCATCATTAGTATGTTTAAAAGTGATCGTCGTCTTCATTGCATCGCGCGTCAAAATATTATAGCCGCTACCATTAGTATCCCCCCTCCACTATTGTAACTCCTACCGAACTACTATCACTAATCGGATTTCTATAATTCCATATTTGTTCATCATCATCGTCATCATCATCATGGCGCTCGCGCTACTAACAAACACTTATTTCTTACCTGAAGGTATATATGTATATGTGCTGATGATGATAATGTCGTCGTGGCTCTATTTGTTGTGATTTCTATGCCATTATTACAACAGAACCACGCCGACGTATCCACCTGTGTACAACTTCGACACGGCGATAAAATATGTTCTTTTTTCTTTCTGTTTCGTTATTATTTCATCTAGTTTGATTGAAATTGACAGTAAATTGCCTGAAAATATCAATAGGCCTATATAAAAAAATAAAATACACGTTTATAACCTAATCTACTATCTATTCTATCAATAGGCATGTGTTGAGTTTGGAATATCCCCGTATCCGTGCCTTGTAATGTTCCATTTAGTTAAACAACCACAATACCTATTATATTTACATTGTTGTTGGCTGCTGTTGATATTGAATTACCTGTTTGTTGTTGTGGCTGAGCACTTGAACAATAGCTCTAATAACACGCCTACTTGTAAGGAGAAAAAAAATTATTACTGTGTGCGCCTTGTACATTAAAAAATGTTATAATTTATAGTGCACAGCCAAGCAATGAGCGAAAAAGATAGAAAAGAAATCAGAGTAATGGCACAATTTAAGTCAAAAGCAGTTGAAGTACACGAAACGAGTTTATTTCGTACACGAATGAATAATGAATGTGATAGGACAAACGACTTCGCTGGAAACGCACAATTATTATTGCCGCATTATCATGAAAGCAGGAGGATTATTATTTATGCAGAGAATGCCTATTTGTACAGAAAGCATTTTTTTTCGAAGGCGGACCAACACATGTACGTACATGTGTGTAGTTTATTATTGAGTGTTTTTTTCTACAAGAGTAAAATTTACGAGTGCACTCAAATTTTTTGGCTAAACGTTATCATTACTAATAATAACGCTGCTTTTGAGTATATTCCATTCTTCCTACACACAAATAGCAACAGTCTTAACAAGAAATAGTGCTGTTTTTTGTGTCTAAATGACAAGCTCTTTTCAATGCTCCAATATTTAGTTTCAGGGTCCTGCCCACCACCACCTCCACCCGTAAAGTCAGGTGAGTGGACAAGCTCATTACATGGACAATTATGGGGAGATTTGAATGATTTGCTATGACTATGATGATGATCCTCCTCCTTCTTTATCTATGATTACTACTAGTTTGTCGTCTTGTTTGATGGCTGCTGGATTATAATGGAATCACGTTACTGTGGTCATAGGTAATTGGATTGATTTGATTTTTATGGTTCCCTAAATGTGTATATGAGAAACACTTCCTTTTCCAAAGAAGAAAGAAAAAAGCAGTTAAAAGCAAAAAATGGGTCAAGATTGACAAATACATGTCGTGTTTTCCCTACTTGCTTGTCTCAAGTGTGTGTGCTACTACAGTTGTACCATGGGTTAAGTACACAGCAGTTTAATGTACATATGTATTTCAGTAAAGCTGACATTGTCATGAATTATCAATTTTATATGGTGTAGTGTATTCCAAACTGGGCAAGTGTTTCTTATGACACGCTCAGTATTGTCGTGCAGCGCTAATAGAATGACATGACCACATGACCAGACATCCATCTTGTCGCCTTGCACGCAGGCCCTGTCGTAGTCACATCAAACGTCTAAAACGTCCATTGCGCCTGCATACCAACTACCGAAAGTTACTTTCCCATTAAATCATCAAAGTTATGGGTAATAATGATTTTATTAGTCTTTTTTTCTTTTTGACTACACATATAAGCTTTTCCGCCGCACAGTTGCTTCATGATAGACAGTTCCTTCTCATTTGCCGGTGGTAATGGTAATCAAGTGCTTTTGCACGTAACATTTAATTCCGCGTGTGTGCTGTGTGTACATACACACACACATCCATTTATCAATCAAACACAAAACTCATTTTTATGAATTATATCAGAGCCAAAAAATATGCATGCACATTAAAATGCTTCTTACTACCACTTTGAAGAGTTCAGGGTCAGTACACCTGTAAAAAAAATAGTAAGTATCTAGGTGTTCATTTTAGGTATGGCTGTATGTGCATGTAAACTATGAAATGAACTCTGCATTAAAAAAGGATAATAGGCAGGCACCTCATTTTATTTGCATTATTGCCTTACTTTCATTTCTATTTTAGATGCAACCTAACAACAACAATCATCGTCATCATCATAGTCGTAAAATCCTTTAAAATTAATACCTACACGTTGTTTTTGGATTGTTTTAGAAAAAGAATGATGCTGTTTTAATGTCGATGATGATGTAATAGTGATGGTAGTACATGGTAACAAACTTTTGTAAAGAATCCATAATTTCAAAAAAAAATTGTTAAGTACTACAGGCCATAAACTGAGGCATTGCATTACTACAATGTGTAAAAGGATAACTCAAACTTTACTACAAGCAATCTTGACTCGAGTAATTTTATCAGACTATTGGGCATCACTAATTGTAGCTTGTACAAACGGTGTTGATATAAGCATTTTGAAACCTCTGCAAATCTCTTCGAGTTTTGGTTGACTGAGCTTGGAATTTTGTTTTTTTATAGATAAAACTTTGACTTTAACTGAAACGTTTTCGATGGAATGACGTACAAAATAGGAGAAGGAAAAAGAAAGCTACTTCTGTGTACATTTTTGATTTATCACTATATATGCAGTGCAGTAGCAGCACATGTATCAGGGGAAACAGATGCAAGAAGCGTTTAGATAAGACGCAGACTAGAGATTGTTGTAGGTGAGTTGCAAAACAATTTTAGAGATTCATTACGGAATTCATTCAGTGTAATTATGATAACATTTAGTATTTTTACAATAAAGATGAAAAAGTACCTAGAAACCATTTATTAGCAAGTTTACTAGCACTGCTTACTCTTTGCATGTTACTTTACTTCTTCTTCTGGTTTGCATGGCACAACACAGACTACACTACTATTAACGTTTGCATTGTTTTAATGGCAAAAAATGATTTAGAAAGAAGGATGTATTATGATATAATAAGTTTAATAGCGATTAAGTAATCCCCAGTACTCATTAATTATCTGCTGCTGTTTGGTAGGTATGTAGGTAGGTAGGTGTATGGTGCATAGGGCTGAACTTGAAAAAAGGGATTTTTTATTTCTATTAAGTAATCCCCAGTACTCATTAATTATCTGCTGCTGTTTGGTAGGTATGTAGGTAGGTAGGTGTATGGTGCATAGGGCTGAACTTGAAAAAAGGAATTTTTTATTTCTGAAAAGGGGGGCAAAAAACGCTCCATGCGGCAGTGGATTTTATTACTACAAAGTGCGAGTAGGTAATTATTTCGAGTGTTAAAATGGACGCCGCTTTAAAAATGATTTATTATTAAGAAAGGGTGGGGCGGGAAGTAGTAACAAAATAAGAAAATTGCACATAATTGTATGCAAAAAAGATACATCTGTATACTAATTTGTTTGCTTTAAATGCAAGAACCGTCGAATTTGAAACATTTTATTTTTTATTGTAATTTAAAACTTTAAGTCGTAATAATTACCTTGTAATTTTTACCAGTACAAATATACTTTTTGATTGTTTGACCGATACCAACGTGGGCCGTGACAAAAAAACTTTTTATGAGTATTGTTACACAACACTGAGGTTGAAATAAGATTGTGGTCATATTCACCTCTTCTGGCTGAACTATGTGTCAACAGCGTTGCATAAGAGCGCAACACCAGTCGGTCAGTTGAACAGAGAGTAACCACTGCACTTGTACCACTGAACCAATGACGAATACCATCATTTTCATTTGGTGTTTGTATTTTGTATTGTTACGAGTAACAAAAATTAATTATTGTATATTTCATACACATTGGGTAGAATTTTGGTGATTTTTCTCTTTTGCTTTGCCACTACTACACTACTACTACCATTACTAAAGTTTAGGTTACCGTGTTTTGTGACCCCGCACGCGCACTGTTTTCAAATAATTCTTTTACCTAAACATACTTAATGATTGCTTTACGTATCCGTCAGCTTTTCACAAGCACATTCATTCAAACCACATTTATTTTAGTACTGTTTCTCCATACCTACGAACGAAAGGTCTGAGGATTTTTATTACTTTTTTTATATTTATTTTTTTCAAAAAATATTTTCCACTTCGAAACGTTTCATAATTTTCAAAGTCATTACCATAGACAATATATATAATTTCACACAGAGAAAAATCCTTCTAACGGTTTTATATCTTATAACCTTTATCCACGCAAATAGCTTTATGTAAATAGATGAACTTGTATGAAACCAAATCCCTATACGCATAATCCGTTGGTACTGCATTATTTACATACAGCATTCCTGACACACATGAATATTAAGATCAAATGTTGTGATAGAGCAGGGCACACTCGACTAACTGGGGTTCGTGTATAAATGACCAAGGTGAAAAGGCAACGCTGTTCTACAGCTGATGATGACGACGAAGACGAAACCAGAAATCAAAGAAATAATAAAAATGCATGCAAAATACCTAAACAGTATTGTACAGTTATACGTGTGCATTTTTTATAGATGCCCATGCATTTATGTATTTAGTTTTCTTACCTGTTTATTTTGATTCCTTCATGTTATTCGCCAAGTAGTCTTACATCGAGAGAGCATGATCCCTTCTCCAAGAAAGTATTCCAAGCTGCTATGATGATTCCTCCTTTAGGGTTATAAATGTGCCTGTATTTTTCATACTGTCCTCGTCTGCTCACTTATCGTTTATATTTATCTTTTACTAACAATCACGACAACGATTGATTGCTTTTACGATTCTTATCGAATAATCCGTGTATCCCCAGTAAAAACTGTAATTTTTCTTGTTCATGTCACATAATTATCATAATTATTGGTTCTTCTTCAATTTTCTCCCAGTGCGCGCTGTTGTGTGCCCACTTAATTGCTTCATAACCAGCATAAAATAATAAAATCCTGACAATTAGGGTAGTCAATCAGTTTATCATGGGTTTCCTCGTGCCAATCAGAAGTGGATCTATCCATCGAGTGTAATCTTGTCTATATTGCAGTAGAACATAATTGATTGGTCAATCAAAAACGAGTCAATGGTTGGGCGAAAAATAAAAATGTCCTTTTCTCTTGAAGCAAGAGAGAAAAAATGAGTCATTTAATTTATAAAAAATATTAACTCTCAATACCCACAACACGAACACGGTAGTAGTACCAGCTAGCATATATATAACGTGCTAGCAAACATACATTTCATGTAATACTTTGATTTGTCCCTTTTTTCTTGGAAAGAATGTTAAGTAATCGTCACGTCTGTTACAACCGCACGCACGATTGCACATACAACAACTTGTGTGACTCAAATTGAGAAAAAAGGACATCAGGCACAGGCAGGCAGGGCTCACGTGGTTGCGTAATTTTTTCAATTGATTGGATTAATGTTATTGGATTTTTACTTTTTCGATCGGTCGCATTCAAGTCAAAGTGATAAACAATCAGAGATGAAAAGGCGAATTAATTTTTTTTTCAATTGGCTTTGGTTTCTGTACATGCTTCCATTCAGTTCCTTATCTCGGCAAACACACTTTAAAAAGTCAATTTATCTTTGGATTTGGTTTGATTACGCTTTCAAAAACACGCACGCACGCATACACAACACGAACGAACGTCAGCACCAGACCAGTGTGGAGTCAGGATTTTTCAATAAAATGCGTATGATCATGCGTCCGACGCCGCAACTGTGGCTATCAAATTGCAAATCGTTCTCGATGGTCGTCTATGAAATTGAAATTGTGTGTAGTGTGGGCTGCAACTTGAGAAAAAACAAACTCTTAGAAAAAGTTCTACCAAACATACCACCGACACGAATAATACTTAAAAACCCCAAGTTTGGTTTTAACGATCTTTCCCTCCCCGTTTTTGCTTTTCAATCGATCAATCGCGACAAAACTAAATGGCCAATTTCCGTTTTGGCTTTTCCCTTTAAAGTGATTTTTCTCTGAAACGCCGTCCCACTTACAGATGAACTGTTTTTTTGTATTGTTTCTTGCCGTGACTGTCTCTCTCCCCAAAAACAATACAAGGAAGGTGGTTTGTGCCTATTTTTCAATTATTTTTCAAAAACTGCCAAATCATAGTAATCCTCCTATTCCCACCCCAGCCATTTACTGCTTAACATTCAAAAGCAGAGCAGAAAACAAATCCTTTCTTCAAGTCATTACGCTGTTGCAGTTTTCCTAAAAAGTTGAAGTTCATCTTGTTCACCCACCACCACCACTAATCACACGGATTGCTAACTATAGTAGTACCTTGTCATGCCATGCAATGCTGACGACAACGATGGCGACGACGATTTGCCGACGCCTTGCCACAGGAGGAGAAATACTCTCTTTTGCCTAGTTTTCTTCTTCTCTTCTTCTTTTTTGTGCAAATAATACAACAGCAAGTCACAACAAGTTCAGAAGTCGCTGGTGATTATTTTTCTCTTCTTTGCGCAGCAGCTGCTGTTGATGCTACTGACGATAGTCTATAGTAGGCAAGACACTCACATTATACTTAACCCTCTCTTTATTTGGTAGCCAAGAAGACACAGAAAAGAGTTTGTGCACACACATACACACATAAAATAATTATAATAATAGCAAGTCAGTAATAAGCTGATAATTGAGGCACGACAACAGGGGAAAAAATGTACAAACGATGCATAAAACAGGAATCTGTGTAACAGGCAGTAAAAATGTCAATGGTTAAAAAATGCAAGGATTTCTGCACATCATGTTTTTACACACACAAACACACACGCCAGTTAAACATGAAAACGGCGGAAATGCTGGGCCTGCTCACAAAAAAGACATGAAATGAAGAAGATGAATGAGGAGGATTGTTTGAACATCTTGTTCTCTGTAGTCTAATGTAGTCTGTAAGACCTGCGTTGTACAACCTTGTCGAGCCTTCCCCTTCGGCTTGTTTTTTTTTCTACAAAAATACTGTGTGACTCTTGGCTCTCTTTTGCTTGTTGTTGATACACCGCTTTCTAAATCCTTTCAGCGCAATCACATCACATTATTGTGTGTGTGTGTGTCTACATGACCATCTCGTTGCGGACAGGACGCTTCTTTTGTGGCAGCTAAACAGGAGGAGTGTATTGGCCTTGTCCATAAGAAAATATTTTTGCAGCTCGTTTTGAATATTTATTTACAAAAACTTTATTGCTTTGTAGACGCAGAGAAAGGAAGAATTTTCCTCCTCTTCTGTTTGTTCTGAATTTTTTGCTGTGGCTTTGTTAACAAGATAGTTTTGTCCGTTTTTGCTGGTTCCGTTGACTGCTTCTCGGTGTATTAATAATATAATAGGCAGGTGTGCACGTTTTTCCTTTCACGTTCCACAGAATGACCACTTACTCATCTGCAGCGGCGCAGCAGTATCATCTTTTTGGTTAGTGGGCTCATTACTTGGTAACGTCCCAGCATTCGTAATCCGTATTCGCAATAAGAGTATTAGCAGTGAGTAGTAGTAGTAGTAGTATCATTCGTCGTCATTATACATTGTTATTTTTTTCCTCTCGGCCTTTTTTATAGTTTGCTTGCATAATATATTGTACCAGGTAATGGTAATGATATTATATTGTGATTTCAGTACAGAAACGGAGCAGTTTTTATTCCTTTTTGGCAGCAGAAAAGTAGCAAAAATGATGAATTACATAATTGTTTCTGTATCTCTCTCATTCCTTTTGAATTTTTGGCTTTAGTTTGCTTCCTTTTTTCTCATGGCCAGTCTTGTCGATGGTAATGATGAGACGATGAAAATGATGAAATGCTGAACTTTTGCATTGGAAGGTAGACAGGAGAGGGAAGATAAATTTTAATAATATTCACAGTTCACAATACCAGCAGGCAAGGGAGTATGTAATTTCTCTGGTATGATGAGAAACGTAATGGTCATTTATCCTCATTACGCCACCAGGTATTATGCTTTATGCTGTTGTGGAGGAGAATGATAGTTTGTTCAATTCACAATAAAAAGAAGAAGCAGGTACACAGAGCTTTTGTGAAATTGAGAAAAATCCTTTGTGTGTGTTTCTTTTAAAAATAGTTTTCCTTTTTAATAACGGAAGAACCGCATTGTCGATGATGCTGATGATGATGATGAGGATCATGAGATGCAAATCTTGTTGGCAGGGGGTGAATCTGCCGCTGTATCTCTACTGCTGCTGGGAATATTACAGGAAATTACCACGAAATGAATCTTTTGCTTGCACAAGAGACGCAGACAGAACAACTCTGGTACTAACTGTTGTACGGTTCCTTACAGGATAATAATAGTAGTTATTACATCAAGAACCACTAACTTAATCAATACAAGACCAGGTAGGCACTGTGAGAGATGGGGACGAGAATGCTGTTTTCTTATTCACAATTCACAACAAGACAATGTGATAAATTCTCCTCCTCCCGAGTGAAAACCGTTTTTCGTTTCTCTCTCTCTCTCTCTTCTTTCTTTCTCTTGTATGTGGAATGTGACTACGGTAGTGTGATACGTGATGTGACGTACAACGAAACTGGCAGCTTGTTAACCCTGGTAGAAGAAGAGACGTAATCGGATTGGTGTGCAGGGATGCGATGTAAACAAGGTGATTTTTTATGACGGTTTCCCAGGAGGGGACTGGAATTGACCCTGTGAGAAACCTATTAACCTTCTCTCTGTCTTTTCACTTGATTAACTGCTGGTATCTGTATAGAATTATAATAATGACGACATTGTTCACTGGGGATCACGGTTACTTCCTGGCAAAATTATATGTCAGTCGCTGATATGACGTGATATAATACGGTAACAGCACACGGGTTTGTTGGTAGGCCGCTGGCAACAGAGGCCATGTCGCTCTGTATAAATGTGCGTGTGTGACTGTATCAGTCTCTGCGTCGTCGTCAGCAGCGTCTGTACTCGGCAAACTCTCAACTCGCACTGATTCGTACGCACGGTATGTTACCATGTTGAATGAGGGATTTTAGACGCGAATTGTGAATTGCATGCACAAGCCAGGTTGGCAGGCAGTGCAGCAGCCGCCGCTTGTTCTCAGGTATGTTATAAC